>PVJN01015660.1:0-43942 GCA_004026805.1 Lasiurus borealis | reverse complement strand
AATATATTTTATTGATTTTTTACAGAGAGGAAGGGAGAGAGAGAGTTAGAAACATCGATGAGAGAGAGACATTGATCAGCTGCCTCCTGCACGCCCCCCACTGGGGATGTGCCTGCAACCAGATACATGCCCTTGACCGGAATCGAACCTGGGACCCTTCAGTCCGCAGGCCGATGCTCTATCCACTGAGCCAAACCGGTTTGGGCAGATAAATATTTTTGATGAAGGAATTGAATGAATTAACAAGTTTGCCTTGGAAGAGGGCCTATAGAGAGAATTTTGTTGCTAATGTATACTTTTACATCCCCAACCTTGGCTTTATTAGTACCAGGCCTTAAAAAGATTGAGCTAATGATCCCAGAAATGATAATAATATTTCTCAGTTTAAAAAAAATCTAAGAATTCAGAGTGCCAAGACTGCTGAGAGGATTGATGGTTGTTATAGCAACTCTTCAAGTCAGGCAAGTTGGCAAGCAGTATGCATTTATGAAAACATGTTTATGGAGCCTCCTAAACATTTTTATAAATTAATTAGACAGATACTTTGTTTGTTGTCTCATATTAGGAGTTATTTACCTAGCATACACAGGAAGTCAAAGTACCCTGAAATATTCCCTAGAAAAGTATTTCATTAGTTACTCTAAATACCTATTTCTCTGCATCGCCCAACCAAAAATTGAATGGAAGTTAAGAGAAAGACTGCTGATTAGAAATCTTTGATAATTCATGTAATAAGAAAATGTCTCCAGAGTTGTAACAAACCAAATTGAATAACCCTCCACAAAATCTTAGATTTTGTTTCTAAAGGAATTTCCTTCCATTATCCTTGGATTCATTTCCTTCTCCAAAGTGTTCCATTCAACATATTCTCAATGAATATTTTGGTGTGACCTCAAATATATAAGGGAACTAACATTTATTATATACCTATTAAATTTATCTTATTAATAGATTTTACCTTTTAATTTATATCTATTAAATTAATTTTCTTAAATTTAAGAATATGTATTATTAAATTTTAGAGCTTTATTAAATCTGACATAATTTGTTATTATCCTCTTTGTCTAAGATTTAAGGAGACTCAATAATTTTCTCCAGATCACAAAATAATAGGAATGGAACTCAAACCCTGGGTCGTCTGGCTCCAAATAGTATTATTTCCACTGTCTCACAATGCCTCATAATTTTCTAAAATATTTCAGAAATCATCCCAACTACCTACAGAACTACTTGGAGTGCCTTTCCTAGGATATCCCTAAGACCCCACGAACTCTTGGCCACGTCTGAAAATGATATTAAGAACTCCAAGATCAAAGGAGCCATGCCCATCACTCACATCAGCTCAGCCATGACCCCAGGAAGCAAACCACCAAGTAAAGCTGTTTTACCTCGGACCCTGCACTTCATTTGTCAGCATCTCCAAAAGGGGAATGAAGGGATCACTCTTTTCATTCACTTCTTGTGGCCCTGAGCAACACGCTCAGTGAGTGGCCACCCTCTATCCTGTGGAAATGGTTATTTTTAACTTTCAACTGCCAGGAGACAGCACCTCATGTCCCACTGATGCTGCTTCCACAAAGTTCTCAGCACATAAACTGGGTCAGGCCATGCACCGAATTTTCCTCATGACATCTGACTTTCCTCTCTCTCTACCTTTTCATACGAAATGCAATGCCTTTCACACAGACATAAATACTCAGAGGTGTGCCTTTGAGACCAATTTTCTTGAGTATATTTGGAACTTCTGCCAGGACCTTGCCTGTTATCCTAGATTTCCACAGTAACCTTTCAACTAAGCTCCTCACCCTCAGCCTTTTCTTTGCGATGTCCATCCTCACTCTCCCCCGAATTCACCTGATGAAGCACAGCTATAATCAGATCAGGCCCCTAAACAAAACATCTAACTAATACTGATGAGAAAAAAAAATCTAAATGTTGATCTGATATCTAAAGCCACCCTCACTGGATAGACTTTTTCAGTGGATGTCCTATCATAATACCCCTTTACACCTCAAATTGATTTGGTCATCATTCTGTTGACATGCCCTGTACCTTTTCCTCCGGTCTCTCTTCTCCCTGTACCTAATGTCCAGAGACAATCACTTCCATTCCTAGGAATTTAACTACCACCCATGTCCAGATAATTACCAAACCTACACCTTCAGCCTAGATCAGTCTTTTTAAAGCCGGCCCCATTTTTCCATGTGGATGCTCCACATGTACCTGACACCTATGATCCTTCCCAGATCCACTTCTGATCCCACAGTTTGCATGTCAGTTTCCATGTCAGTGAATGACACTGCTATTTTTTCAGCCAGACAAGCAAGAAACCCGGATGTCAACCTCGTCTCCATTCTCTCCTTACTGTATTTCCATACCTTGCTTTTCACAATTTTTGAGCTGATATTGTTTTTTTTTTTTTAATCTCAATAAGAATTTAAGTGAGGTCAGAAAATATGTCATATATATCATTAAATCTCTACTGCCAAAATCCATGCCTTGGTTTCTTAACATTTGTTAGCAAAGAAAAGAAAAAAAGGTAAATCTGTTTCTTATGCATTATAGTCACAGATATTGTTCTTTTTCCTTATGAGTAGACTCCACTGTTTAAATAAATGATGTTAAACAGGAAACATTGAAAAATCTGCATTTGTTAGTGCTTGTTTAAGAAAACCCACTTAGGGAAAAACAAGGCATGTACATCAGACTGACTCACTGTACCTATGTGTCAATTCCCACTGACAAGTGGGTGGGGCTGACAATGGAAGAGATTTTTACCGAAATGTCAGTAAGTGACGCTTCACGTTGGAAGAATGCTCTAATAGCTCTGTTCTTACCACCAGCAGCCCCCGCAGAACCAGGAAATCGAGAATTTCGGGGTCCGTGAAAGAATATCAGCAACTATTCTGATATTTGTTCTAGGACTAGATGATTAAAGTTTCTATTCAGTTCTTGTGGCTGCTGTGGCGAATTACCACAAATTGGACGGCTTAAAACAGAAACAGTTGATTCACTCAGAGTGCTGTAGTCAGGAGTCTGAAGTCAGTGCCACTGGGCCAAAATAAAGGTGTGGACAGGGCCTCTCTATTTCCAGAGGTTCCAGTTGAAAACCTGCTCCTTACCCCTTTGAGCTTCTGGTGCCTGCCAGCATTCCTTGACTTATGGCTGCATCACTCTGCTTTCTGTCTCCAGGGTCATATTGCTTCTTGCTTTTCTGTCTGTCAGATACCCCTCCGCCTCTCTTTTATAAGGATACAGGAGATTGTATTTAGGGCCCACCCAGAGTATCCAGGGTGATCTCCCCATGGAAAGAGCCTTAATTTGATCTCATCTACAAAGATCTTTTTTTTTTCCAATAAAGTAATATTTCCATGTTCCAGGGATTCAAACCTGATACCTTTGAGGGCCATATTCAACCTATTGGAGAAGCTGAAGTCTCATAAGCTGAAGTCTCAGTCAATGGTGGTTGC
Source organism: Lasiurus borealis (assembly GCA_004026805.1). Classification (NCBI taxonomy): domain Eukaryota; kingdom Metazoa; phylum Chordata; class Mammalia; order Chiroptera; family Vespertilionidae; genus Lasiurus; species Lasiurus borealis. The sequence goes on along the minus strand of PVJN01015660.1, from coordinate 40,472 downwards.
TGGTTTTGTTTTTGAGGTGGCTACTGTTGTTAACCTAAGTCCAAAACGTTGATCCAGGACTTCTGAGAAGCAGAAATTCTTCATTTCTGCCAGCCCTAGAGGCTACTAGTAAAAGATTAGTGAATTCCAAATTAAATATTTGTCCAAAGTGTCTGATCTGGCATTGTGAAAGTTGCCTACAATCATTTTGAGCTGCTCATTCATTTTTTTCCCCTTCCTTTTCTTTGTGTGTATGTGCGGTTGCTTTTGATAGTGAACCAGAACTATGCAGAGTACTTAATTCGAGCGTATGAATAGCAGCTCATCTGCCATCTGATGGGTGGGTGGGCACACAACATCGCAACACATCACGTTAGATTTTAATTTGCTAAGTAGAATATTAACTTCATTCCTGAAACCTCTTTGTGAAAGTGAAAAGATCTGAGTTAGCTACTGAATTTAGCACTAGACACTGTATAGACACTTTCAGGGAAGGGTGCTATATAAAGCTGCATAATAAAAAATTTTACTGCATTAAATTGTTCCCATATGCAGCATGACCAACTCCGTTCCTTACTGAGATATGCCAGCTTACAGAAGAAAATTCTCAAACCTTTTAATGTTACAAAGTTATTTTATATATATATATATATATATATATATATATATATATATATACACACACACACACATCCATACCTATAGGTGATACACACACACACACACACACACACACACACACGTACATATGCGTATATATACATACATATATATGTATGTATGTATGTATGTATATATACACATATATCATTTATAGGCATATATACTTGCTTTCTTTTCAGACAAGAAAATAAGAGTTTTAAAAATCTGAACTAATTTATCATATGTTGCATTTGTATTTCCAGACATCCACTAGGTCTATATTATGTAATAATTAGAATAGATATTTTAAAAGATAGATTTCTTCTGGAATGTGAAGTTTTTGTACTAGTATGTATCAACTTAGAATGTGGAATTTTCTTTACAAAGCTTAAGTTACATCTTTCCACTTAAATCATGTTTATTTAAAAATCCCTTGCATCTAAATGTTTCTTTTTTAAAAAAATCCGTGTAGGAAGAATAAGGGTAAGAGTAAAGATAACAAAAAAGACACACTCCAACCATAAGAAATTCAAAATAGGCCTAACTGGTTTGGTTCAATAGATAAGAGCGTTGGCTTGCAGATTGAAGGGTCCTGGGTTCAATTCCAGTCAAAGGCACATGTCTAGGTTGTGGACTCAGTCCCCAGCAGGGGAAATGCAGGAGGCAGCCGATCGAAATGATTCTCATCATTGATGTTTCTATTTCTCTCTCTCCCTCTCCCTTTCTCTCTGAAATCAATAAAAATATATTTTAAAAAAGAAATTCAAAATACCATTGGTGAAACATTTCTGAGTAATGGTAATAGTAGTAAGAGTAGTACTTACTCTGTGCCAAGCGCTAAGTACTTATGTGTTCTACAATAAGCAATATAATCACCACAGCCCTATAACATGAATGCTATTTTTATCCTAGTGTTCCCAGATGTTAAACCAAGGCTCAGAAAAATTGAGCGACCAGTCCTAATAAGGATTAGCTGTAAATGTTCTGAGTCTATCCTGAGCCAACACCTTAAAGCAGCTATAGTGTCCACTATACAATGGTACCTCGAGATACGAGTTTAATTCGTTCCGTAACCTTGAGGCGTGGGAAACTATGAGACGCTCGAGTCGCGGTAAACTGGTGGGTCGTGTGCAGCCAGCCGATCCACACGATGACTCCTATCTCAAATGTTGCTCGTATTTCAAAGCAAAAATCGCTCGCTCGACGACTCATATCTCAAAAATCTCATATGTTAGGGCACTCGTATCTCGAGGTACCACTGTATTGAAGACAGAAACCAAGTGGTACCGGGACAGCTGTGAGGAGGCCATTAATTCTGTGTCTTGAGATCAAGGAATAGTACAAAGAAGAAATGTTTAAGAGATATTGTTGAGGCTCCCAACAACAACATTTGGGAGCATTTAGAAGTATTTGCTTATGCGTCAGATACTATTCTAAAACTTTATTTGTACATCATAAACTCACTCTACGTTAGAATGATCCTGTGCAGTAGAGACTACTGGCATCCCACTGTGATGATGAGAACATTGAGATCGAATAATGTATGAAGACCACACAACTAGGAAAGAGGAGAGCCAGGGTTTCTACCCAGGCAGTTTGGCTTCGGGGCCATTATTTTTTGCCTCTGTGCTGAAGAGCTGAGCAGATGTTGAGCATTAACATCTTGAAGTCACCGTTGTTATTATTTTTTAAAATATATTTTATTGATTTTTACAGAGAGGAGGGCAGAGGGATAGAGAGTTAGAAACATCGATGAGAGAGAAACATCAATCAGCTGCCTCCAGCACAGTCCCTACTGGGCTTGTGCCTGCAACCAAGGTACATCCTCTTGACTGGAATCGAACCCCGGACCCTTCAGTCCACAGGCCATTGCTCTATCCACTGAGCCAAACCGGTTCAGGCTCTTAAATATTTTGATTTATTCTATGCTTCCACAATCATCCCAGCCAGAATTTTGCAGCCTCATTCTCAGAAAGGTTTTGATCAACAGAATCATTCAACCTCTCTGATTTTCAATTTCCTAGTAAGTGAATGAAATGCTATCTTGTCTGCCTACCACCGAGTTTTTGTGAAGTTTCAATATATATGCATGTGAATGCAAAGTGTGTGTCAAGTATTAGAGAGCTGTTATCATTCCACTAACTAGGCATAGACGAAAACTTTTTAAAGTTTAAAAGCGTGTTTAGGGAATTGGAAAGCTAAGACTTGGAGTGAATGGAGGGGTGTTGATTATAAATGGAATCGAAGGTTTCCATTTGAAGGATTGAGATTACCTAAAAATTTCCTTATTAGAATATGAGAATAAACACAACATTTCTGACCAGAACGGACATAGGATCTTATTTATGCTTTAAAAATAACAGTTTGGCCGAGACCGGTTTGGCTCAGTGGATAGAACGTCAGCCTGAGGACTGAAAGGTCCCAGGTTCGATTCCAGTTGGGGGCATGTACCTTGCTTGCGGGCACATCTCCACTGCGGGGTGTGCAGGATGCAGTTGATCGATGTCTCTCTCATTGATGTTTCTGACTTTCTATCCCTCTCCCTTTCTCTCTGTGAAAAATCAATAAAATATATTTTTTAAAAATAACAGTTTGGGCAATAATTTGGAATGGGAAAGCATGGAAGAAAGGAACTTCAGACTAGCACCTCCTATAACAGTCGAGTTGAGAAATGGTGGGGGCTGGGCAGAGGCATCACATTGGATGGGAAGAAAGCAACCAATCCAAGGCTTTGAAGAGACGAAATAAGCTGGACTGCATGGTGTGGAGTTTAAAAGTTTAAACTTTTAAACTTTAAAGCTTTTGTCTCTGCCTAGTTAGTGGGATGATAACAGCTTTCTAATACTTGACACACGCTTTGCAATTTAAAAAGAATTCACATGCATATATATCGAAACTTCACAAAAACTCAGTGGTAGGCAGACAAGATAGCATTTCATTCACTTACTAGGAAATTGAAAATCAGAGAGGTTGAATGATTCTGTTGATCAAAACCTTTCTGAGAATGATGCTGCAAAATTCTGGCTGGGATGATTGTGGAACCATAGAATAAATCAAAATATTTAAGAGCCCGAACCGTTTGGCTCAGTGGGAAGAGATGTACAGATATTTACAAATTTTCTCTTGGCAATCCAGTATGTTTTAGGAAATGGATCTAATCATATTTATTTGGTACATTCATTTAGTTAATGCATGTTTATTGAGTATCTCCTAATGCTAGAGCTGTTCCAGGCATCACTATTAAGTGTGATCATTTTAATCCTCATTGACAAATTTTTCATTAATCCAGCAAGTATTTTGAGCACTGTGCTTTGAGCTGGGTGGAAATTAGAAATGAAGAAACACCGTTAGAGTGTAAGTAACAGACCCAGGATAACAATCAAATGGAGTCAGGACAGTATGGACTCTAAACTTACTCATTTGCTTCTTTCTTCTACATCCTATTTGTGTGGGGCAAATACTCAGCTTTATTTCTGACATGTTAAGTTTGGGGATTCTGTGAGAAGTTGGGAATGCTGATTTCACATCAAGAAAAAAAAATAAAGTCATAGAATTAGTATTTGGTTTTATATTGGTGATGGTTCAAGGTTTGTCTTGTTCTAAAATTTTGCATTAAAGGGGGGAATTGAAATATATTCTGAAGATACTGTCTTAAACAGCGAACTAACTTGTGAAATAATCTGATGCATACTTAGGGTTCCATATAAGCTTTTACCTTACCTACTTGTCAAGGAGCCAGCTGGGATGGGTGGAAACAGGCGAGAATTTTTACTGTGGTTTCTGCAGATGAGAATGGGGAAGGCAGGGTAAGTAGGTCTGCAATATCTGTGAGTCTTGTGATGGTGAGGACAGTGTCTTACTCATCTTTGTATCTCAGCACCTATAACAGTGCTCGGTATATAAGATGCAATCAACAAATGTTGGGTGAGTGAGTGAATGAATGAATGAATGAAGAAATAAATTAAGGATGATGTGGAAGGAGCATGACTGGATTGGAAGAATTGAATTCCCTATGATTATGTACTCGATCCCTATTTACTCTTCTTAAAGTGGTGGATCATAATGCCTACTGTGCCTACCTCTTGAAGTTGTGTGAGACTCAGACGAGTCAGTTTTAACAAGCAACAAGCATTTATGGTGTATCTACTACGTACCAGGTACTGTGCCAGGAATGGAGATCTAAGATGAGTAACGTGATTCCTGCCTTCAAGAAACTCACAGTGGAAAAATAAATGCTAATAATAACTAATAATAATTTTTTAAAAGCAAGGCAGTGGTCAATAGGCAGAGGAAAGGAGAGGCAAATCTTTTTATGTATATGGAGGCTGTATGGGATATGTAAAAAGTATGAAGCATCACCCAATGTAAAGTAGTTGTATTTTCTTTTTTATTTTTTTTTTGTACTTTCAATCTACTGGTTGTTGGCATGCATGCATTTTAATTCATTTCATTCAAACATTTAACCTCTGATCTGTGCACCTAATACCCAGCAATTGTCAACCCAGGCGAAAGGAAAGGGTTCCGATACCAATGGACAGAAGCCCCAAGTTGAAATTTCAGAAGCAGCGTGGTCTTGCTGCTTTTTATAGGAGCCTTTATTTCTTCTCCTTTAAAAAGGGGTTAATAGTGTCTTTCCTGCCCAATGAACATTGAAGTCTATACATTATATAAAAGTCCTTTATGTATTTTTAGAATACCATATAAGATGTCGTGCAGGGAAGAACGCTAACCTTTGTGAGCACGCTTTCTATGAGCAGTTGAAGGCTATAATTGTTCAATGTCTCCAGTAAAATGGATCAGATGCTAATAAATCCAAATCTATAACCGAAACTTATTGTCAAAATTCTCCTCAAGAATGATGATCTATGCTGTTGACACAAGGCACATGAGATCATATTACTGCCACCATCATGTTGTTGCCATGGTAACCATCGCAGGCTGGCAAGAAAGCTGCCTGACAGTTGAATTGGAAAGAACAAGAAAACTCAGCCCACTTCCTGCATTAAATGAATTACAAGTATGTGAAAGAAAGAAAAGAAAATTGCTAACCCTTAATCAACTGCTTTTATTTTTTTTTAAATATACTTATAAGGAACACAGCACAAGTAGGGGACCTCATTTTCCCACACCCTGGGTCTCAGCGCTTTCCTAAGATTGAAAGGTAACATGTAGGTAATAGCTATGAAAAAAAAAAACCCACCTTAAAATACACATTAGCTTATATAATAGTCTTCTCTCTCAGGCTTGTGCAGTATTAAGCTGAGTCAAACCTCTTTCATGTCTCTGGATTCAGAGCCAAAATAGAAAGCTATAAGGGCACTAACAAAAGTCTCCTTCCAAGCCTGAGAAAGAGAAATGATGCTGGAAAGAAACACCTTTTAATATTATATAAGCCAATTAATGCAGACCTGGAAAAAGAAGACTCACTTTTTCTTTCACTTGCAGGTTTTGATATCTTTAGAAAAACCATGTTTTTAATACACTTGATACACTCGCAATGGTGACCTTCCCTGTGCTAAGAGGGAGCATTTCCAGAGTCGGATTGTTTTAAAACTTAGTGCTGTTCCTCAAACATTTTCCGAACCCGGGCTCTAAGCTGGGTGCTGAGGACACCGGGTGAATCTGAGACGTGGTCCTTGCCCTGATCAGCTTCCGAGAGCACAGATGTGCAGGCAGGTAGCTCCCACACGGGGTGCTGAGGGCAGTGATGGGTGGTGGTTTGTGCAGAGTGCTCCAGAGCCCAGAAGAAGGGTGTCTGCATTCAAATGAAGAATCACAAAAGGCCACCTGCAGAAGGAGGTGCCTGGATCAAGTCTAAAGACAAGCATAGCCCGACTGTTGTTGAGCCTTGACCTATGAACTAAAAGGTCATGGTTCAGTTCCCAGTCCGGACACATGCCTGGGTTGTGGGCTCAATTCCCAGTGGGGGAATGTAAGACACAGTCAGTGATTCTCTTTCTTTATTGATGTTTCTATGTCTCCCTCTCTTTTCCTCTCTGAAATAAATAAAAAAATATATTTTTAAAAAAGCATAATGGGTTATCATCAATGCAATGAAACAATGGAAATGTTCATTGTTTTTCTCATTTCCCTCCTTTTGAAATACAGTGGTACCTCGAGATATGAGTTTAATTCCTTCCGTATCCTTGAGGCGTGGGAAACTATGAGACGCTTGAGTCTCAGTAAACTGGTGGGTCATGTGCAGCCGGCTGATCCGCACGATTATTCCTATCTCAAATGTTGCTCATATTTCAAAGCAAAAATCTCTTGCTCGATGGCTCGTATCTCAAAAATCTCGTATGTTAAGGCACTCGTATCTTGAGGTACCACTGTATTTAAATTGCAGGAAGCTGCCTCGCCCCCCAAAAAGTAAAAATTCACAGCCTACTGAGATAAATCCAGCAGCCCCAATAAACACCAAAAGTCATCTTTCTGAAAGAACACTTCAGCCTTTAATATTGCTTGAAATGTGATTATTTTTCAAACCCAAGAACAGAGAAGCTTTCTGCTGTATATTAATGAATAAAAATAAAATGGAATTCTAGCCTTTGCTTTTAAGCTCAGCCCAGTGGCACAAAAGAAATGAGCTTCAATTAAGGGGCAAGCGAAGAAATGACCTGGAATGACAATACATATTTTAGACCTCTTCCTAAGCTAAATCGCCAATCGGGGCTCCTACTTCTGTCTGTACAGCAGGAAAGTCAGTCTTCATCCAAGAAACTCCTGGCCTGGTTTCTTGGCTGCCTTTGATACCAGGCAGGATGGATTTCTATGATAGAATGCATTCCCAACTGCAGGAGGCTTATCTGATTTTTATAATGGCAATTTTGCACCTTCTTAAACATCTAAATTGTTTTACCCTGAGCCATAGCACCACTCAGTAGGAGATAATTAACCAGTACCCCTGCGGTAAGGAGTTCAAATCTCCTCATAAACGCATGCCTTCACTTTCCATTCCGCATCTGTCTGATGATGTCTAGCCAGATCTCAGCTTTGCCGGCAGAGCACTCGAAAAGCAGTGCAAACAGATCGCTTAGATAAATAGTAATGATGTGGGCACCCTCCCTGGACCCAGGTCTGGCTCTCTGTCTTTTATTATTTATGGTTATGAATCTTGCATGCGATTTCAAGTTATGCTGCTCATCAGTTATTTGCGTTTGGGCCGGTGAGGAACCTGCTCTGGGCTTTAGTTTCCTTGCCTTCAAGTAGGAATAATAGTGCTGTTGAAGGTTGCTGTGGGGGTTAAATGAGATCGGTGAGCATCAAAATGACCCACCCCTTTAAGGAGCTAACCCAGTAGTCCTGGTGATGGTAGATAGAGGCATCTGGTCACCTAGATCAGAGGTTCTCAACCTGTGGGTCGCGACCCCTTTGGGAGTCGAATGACTGTTTCACAGGAGTCGCCTAAGACCATCGGAAAATGCAGATATTTACATCACGATGCATAACGGGTAGCAAAATTTCATGGTTGGGGGTCACCACCACATGAGGAACAGTTGCATGCAAGGGTCATGGCCTTAGGAAGGTTGAGAACCACTGGACTAGATGACTTTGTGTATTTGTTAGGGATATGGAAATAACTGCCTGGACTTAAATGTTGGCTCTGGAACTTCCCAATTGTGTGGCCTCAGTCATGCCACCTTGCCTCTCTGTGCCTCAGCTTTCCCTTTTTCAAAGAGGGTAAATGCACAAAGAAATGAATAACTAGTAAATAGCATTATTATATTTAGACCTGTTTGGAATCCTAAAAACAACCCTGCAATACAGGTAACATTATGTCTGTTTCATAGAGGAGGAAATGAAGGATGAAGAATCATTTCCTGCCAGATGAAGAACTGGATAAAGAATCCAGAAAAGACACCCTCCCGGGGTACATAGGTACGAAATGGTAGGATGCACCTCTGCCTTTGTTTTCTGTCTCCAAAGCCCATGTGCTTCCTCACTGTACTCTGCTTTATCAAGCTCAGGGCTTGACACACTCGGAATTCCATTCATTCATTATCTTGATGCTAATTGCATTACCTTTATGTGACAGGCAAGGTAACCATTAGCTAGCTGAGCCTGCTGTAGGAATTGTTTTACTTAAACCAGTTAGCTTCCTTTGGTTTTTGTTTGTTTGGTAGAAACATGTGTTCTGAGAGAACAAAGTAGAGTCTGAGCAAGTTCTGATGGTTGAAAAGCTGTAGTGATAGACCCTCAGCTTGGAAACGTATTACAACCCAGTATGAAATAGCCAAGGAGCAGCCCTAAGAGCAGGTAGCAAAGTGGGAGGAGGAAGAAGCTGAAGACAGACCACCAGTTGACAGCTAGTCTTGATTTCTACCTGCATGTATGAGGAATGTTTTGCTTGATGACGAAAATGACCCATTTTCTTCCCTTCCTCTTTCTCTGAGAGTGAGCAGTGCCTCTATATCACACCCGCTTCTCTTTTGTCCGTTCCATGACTCCAGTTTCTCTCCTTTGCTCTCAGCTTCTGAAAGTCTGTAGGAAAGAACCATGTTATGCCCACAGAATGTCCTATGGCAGTGGTGGGCAAACTGCGGCTCTGTTGACTAATGAGTTTGCTGACCACCGGGATAGGGGCTTCATCACAAGGAACAACAGCCTGTAGTTATTGGAATCAAGAGTCTAGGTCAGTGGTCGGCAAACTCATGAGTCAACGGAGAGGCAAACCTCGGTGGCTCGCGAGCCGCAGTTTGCCGACCACCGTCCTATGGAAAGGTTAGTCTTTTCTCTTTTCTCCTTTCGCTGTTGAATGCCTTTCCAGTTCCCTCTTTCTCCTCCTCTGTGTCCTAAATCTGTTTCCTGTTTTTCTCACCAACCATTCCTACAGACACATCCTTCTTTATCTGTTCTCTTCATAGCTCAAATTCTACTACAGTATTCATAATGGGTCCATTTTGAAAGCAAAAGCAGACAAAACAAACACTACCTTCTTTTTCTGCTTGTAATCCTCTGTATCAATACCCAACTCAAAGATTATGACCACTCTACATTATTCTATATTCTTTTGCATGCACCCACACTCTCTCTCTCTCCAGAGCTCCAATTTTTTAAGGTAATTTTTCCAGATTACATCATGTTTTCAGTCATTCATTTATTCATTCTTCAAATATTTATTGAGTGTGTCTACTATGTTAGTTTTTGTGCTAACCACTGGGATATTAGATTGACTTCAACAGTTTTTATCCTCAAGGGACACAGCCTGCTTGGCGAGATGGAGACCTGGACCTTTGGCTAAAATCCACTGTGATCAGGGCATGCAGTTTTGCACAGAGAGCATTTTCTGTCATAATGGGTTATCTTCACGAACTGAAGCTACTGTAGCTCTTCCAGAATTATCATACCATGATGGAGCCATGGCAAAAATGTCACTGTAGAAGTCAGGGGTGAGGACTGCTGCTTTTGCAGTTATTTTGCTTTATTACAGGATAACGTCTTTGACCTTGCTGAACCTCACATCTCATTTATAAGGGACCGGACTTGCTCTTCTTTTTTTAAAAAAATATTCTTCCTGGAAGGCCTGGGGAAAGTTTTAATGAGAAAGGAGAGAGACATTCTTGATCTCTTTTTTAAAAATATATTTTATTGATTTTTTACAGAGAGGAATGGAGAGGGATAGAGAGTTGGAAACATTGATGAGAGAGAGACATCGATCAGCTGCCTCCTGCATGCCTCCTACTGGAGATGTGTCCACAACCAAGGCACATACCCTTGACCGAAATCGAACCTGGGACCCTTTAGTCCTCAGACCGAGGCTCTCCACTGAGCCAAACCGGTTTCGGTGATATTCTTGATCTTAAAGGATGAGTTCAGTTAATGTCTACAGTTTTAAAATATTTTTTAAATCATTGTGTGTTTTTAGTTCTTTCTTCCTCTAGCTCCTATTCTCTGCCTATCTACTCGGGCATCCCTGTGCCTTTCTGGGAGTACTTTCTTGCAGGAATTCATCTTTTCATTGTAGCTTCAAACGGAAAGAAACTGAGTCCCAAGGAGATTGTGGCTAACTTACAAGTGAGCCTGTGTTTAAACTCACTCTATTGTTCCAGCATGCAACCCGGGCCTGGGAGTTCCTGGCAGGCTCAGTCTTGAGGCAAGGCTCATCTTATTTAGTTACCAGCTTCCACTAAGCCCTCTGTGTATAAACATTATTAATATTACATAAGGCATTTTTGTTGTCATTATTCCATCCTTTGGTCTAATGTTACAAAAAGAAATGCCAGGTGTTCTATCTATAGAAATAAATATCCCCAAGACAGTCCTGGCGAAGTTATGGGATGTCAGGTACATCTAGCTGAACATTTTAATTTGTGCTTTGTTTATAAGTCTGAAGCGACATGGTCAAGCTTCCTGATTTATCACCTGGTATTCTCTCTGTCTCCTCTGTGCAGGTTTATGCCAGTTGCCCATTCTCATCATGTTCCTGGGTATCATTGTTCAAACAGAGTATAACTGGTCCCCTTCAAAAAGAAGAAATGACCGAGACTGGTTTGGCTCAGTGGATAGAGCGTTGGCCTGCGGACTGAAATGTCCCAGGTTCGATTCCAATCGGGGGCATGTACCTTGGTTGCGGGCACATCTCCAGTGTGGGGCGTGCAGGAGGCGGCTGGTCAATGTCTCTTTCTCATCGATGTTTCTGACTTTCTATCCCTCTCCCTTCCTCTCTGTGAAAAATCAATAAAATATATTTTTTAAAAAAAGAAGAAGAAGAAATGGCTCCCGAGGAATAGGAGTAAACATGAGCTGATGAGCTCACTGTCCATATTTTTCTATTTGTTAATTTGTTTTAATATCCCGAGTTCATTATAATTTTTTTGGCAATAACATCCTTCACTAGCATGCACTGCAAGTCGGGGAGAAACTATAGTAAGAGAAGATATCTGGATTCTTTTTCTTACTCTGTTATTATCAAGATAGTCAGAGCCACGCCAGCTAACCTACCAGTCCTTGCTATCCAATGAAATAACTGAAAGCTGAATTGACAAATGCTCTACAGAATACACATTATGATTCTGTTATTACCAATGAGTCATTAAAGTTTAACAATCAAAAACACCTTTGGAAACAGTCAACCACTTTAAAGGCACTCCTTGCCCAACCCTACCACCCATATTTCTGTTGTCTCATTGCATTGGATCAGCACTTTAAAAATATGATCTGTTAAGGTGTAATCCAAAATGTGACTTAAAAGCTTATATTGCATTAGGTCACTCAAATGTAGGAGATGAGTCTCCACTGAAACTTCTTACTCTTAGACTTTGACAATGAACTATAGCCTCTCAGTCACACTTTCCAAGTTAGCTTTTGGAGCACATAGTGGCATCCAAGCTGTGAGTATTTCTAATCCAGGCCTTTTGGGCTATGCCAGGATTTTCTTTTCCATGACACCATGATGGTGGCTGGTGATGTTAAAGAAAACACACCAGACTTTGGCTCTGGAGATGCTAGAATAATGGGAAACTTCTTCATCTCGAAAATAAAAACTGCCATTAGTAATTGATCCTCTTGTAGTGCCTGTAACTATCACTCACCCATAGTAACATGGAGCATCTGGATTGGAGAGACTGGAGCCCCTGCAGAGACACCCAGCAAAAGGTCTGTTGGGGAGAATTCCTTATCCCAAGCCACAGCCTATGTCAGGGATATGAATTGGTTCGTGCAGAGCTACATTCCAAGAAACCACTTATCTTCTTGGGGGCCAATTCCAAACTTGGGTCTTGATCTGAATCAACCTCCTAAAAATCAGTATACCCACCCCCACGCCTTTTATCCCTTGACACTGAGTTCCATCAAAACAAGGTTCATGCCTGATTTTTTTTTCTTAATATTTTTTATTGATTTTTTACAGAGAGGAAGGGAGAGGGATAGAAAGTCAGAAACATCGATTTGAGAGAGAGAGAGACATCGATCAGCCGCCTCCTGCACGCCCCACAGTGGAGATGTGCCCTCAAGCAAGGTACATGCCCCCAACCGGAATCGAACCTGGGACCTTTCAGTCCGCAAGCCGACACTCTATCCACTGAGCCAAACCGGTCTCAGCTTGATTTTCTTAACACCTCTGTTTCTAAGACCTAACATGGAACCAGGCAGCATTAAGAAAAAGTGTGTTGTTCAACTGAATAAACTAAATGCCCAGAGCAGAGGACCATGCTGACTATGACCTTGTATCATCTACAGAACACTAACATTAGACTTCTGAAGACTTTTTACTGGTAAAATGGAATCCGGCTTTCTGATTTCTTTGCATTTTTTGCAATCACATTTGTTTTGTAAGTCTGAGATGCTTACTATCCCAGCCTTACAGAAACTTACACACTGCACATGATAGTGAGTACACCTGGGAAAATGGGCAACCGAGCAAAGGGGTGGTATAGAGTGGTGGTACTTGAGCCATCTCAATGAAAATGTCTCAGAATTTTAATTGCATAGACGTCCTCAAAAGCATAACAGCTACTTCAATTTCCACTAACTTAATCAGTAGCTTTTTTACATGGTCTCCCATCACTGTTTTGCACTGGATGAATCTAGGGCTCTGTGTCCAGCCATTTGGAGATTCAGATTTAAAATGTTCAGATTTACAAATAAAACCATGTTCGTTTAATAAATATTTACTGAGCAACCACTGTACGGCAGGCGCTGTGCTCAGAATGGGGATAAAACAGGGAGCAAATTACCAAAGAGCTCTCTGCCTTTAGGGGCAAAAAGAGAAACAAATACTAAGTAGCAAAAATACTATTTAGCAAACATATTTAACCCACTGTAGGCAAATCAATCAAGAAATCTTGGAGGAAGTGAAGAAAAAACAAGCTAGGCAAAGCTAGGTAAAGATAGTAGAGGGCGAGAGGAAAGTATTTCATGTACAGAGAACAGCATTGCAGAGGCCAAAGGCATACAACGTTCAAGTAATACCATTCAATTCAAAATAAAGATATTTATTTGGTATCCAGTACGTGGCTAACCCTCTGCCAAGAATCATGAAAAGTATAAAAGATGCATACTAATAGATATGCAAGAGCTCATAGGGTGCTCAAAACTTAAGACCTGAATAAATAAGAAAACATTTGATCATTTAAAACAAAGTCCCAAAATCATGCCCAGGAGGTAATTAAGTGGTAAAGAAAAAGAGGTGTCAGTATTGCCTGGGCTGATTCTAGAGAAATGTGTTATAGAGTATATAATAAACTAGAGGCCCGATGCATGAGATTCATGCCTGGGTAGTGTCCCTAGGCCTTGCTGGTGATCAGGGCCAATCTGTGGGGTGACCAGCAAGACAATGGGGTACGAGAGGTTCCCTGCTGGCACCTTGGCCAGCCTGGTGCCACCTGCTCACTGGGTGATCAGTGGGGGGGACTGAGGCCCCTGCTGGCAACCACCTTGACTAGCCTGGGGCCTGCAGGCTGGAGGCATCTCCTGCATTGACTGTCTGCCCCCTGGTGGCCAGTGCATGTCATAGCAACCAGTCTTTCCATTGGTCGTTCAGCCATTCAGTCATTTTGCATATTAGGCTTTTATTATATAGGATTATAGTCATTATTGTATTTGTCATTTAATGTCTTTTAGAAAGTAAGATCAATATATAACTTCTGGGCACTTAGTTAACCTTGTATACTAACTCCCCCATTCATTCTCATTCTTTCTCTCTCTCTCTCTCTCTCTTTCTCTCTCTCTTCCTTTCTTTCTCCTGTCTGTCTCATATCTAATCTGTAACCAAGTTGCTCTTGCTTGACTTGGATAATTTCTCACCTAAACTATAACAAATCTCCAGTTATATAATAAGGAAGTCATAGGGATGTAATGTACAGCATGGTGACAGCAGTTAGCAATACTGTATTGCATAGTTGAAGTTTGCTAAGAGAGTTGATCTTTAAAGTTCTTATCACAGAGACCATGTGTGGTGATTGATATTACCTAGAATTATTTTGGTGATCATTTTGCAATATATACAAACTAGAGGCCCGGTGCACAAAATTTGTGCATGGATAGGGTGCCTAGGCCTGGCCAGTGATCAGGGCCAATCTGTGGGGCGATAAAATGGGGTGATTGGGGAGCCCCTGCTGGCACTCCTGATGCTGCCTGCTCACCACCCCCACCACCAGTTGTATCCCTCTGTGGGGCAACCAGTGGGGTGATAAGGGGGGCCCCTGCTGGCACCCACCTTGGCTGGCCTGGGGCCTGCGGGGCTGGGGGCAGCTCCTACATTGAGCGTCTTCCCCCTGGTGGTCAGTGCATGTCATAGCAGCCGGTCATTCCACCATTTAGTCAACTTGCATATTAGGCTTTTATTATATAGGATGCCAAATCATTAAGTTGTCTTCCTGAAACTAATATTATATCTCAAGAAGAAAAAAAAAAGAAGCTTTTCTCATAGATCTGCCTACTTTGAATCTAATTCTTTTCCAGTTCTCCATCCATTCTGCTGTCAGCTATCTTTTAAAAAACACATGTTTAGTCATGTTCTCTGCTAAGACCTTTGAGGGCACCCAGATTCCTGACCTATGAAGTGCAGCTTCACCAGCATGCCTGTTCAGTCCTCTCAGTCCCCGGTTCCAAATTGTATGTCCAGCTCCTTCCTCTCACCCTGCCTTCCAGCCATGGGCTTTCACAGATTTGGCTTTTCCACACTGTGCCTGTGAAAGTCCTGTTCACATTAAAGGCTCATAATATTTATGCACTGGTGTTACATACAGATTAGAACACCCTACTGGATATTGCACCCTTAAAAAACAGATACTGTGTTTTGTTTTGTTTTATCCAGGTATACCCCTAACTGCTAACAAGTGTATAATAAGTATTGTATTAAATTGATGTACTTTACAAAATATACATATACATATGCATATGTGTATCTATTGATATGTCTGTCTCACTCATCTATCTTCTGGGAACTTACAATCCATTAACTGTAGTAGGTGGCTGTTATGTACAATGCATTATCTTTTACTGCTGGAATGGGTAAAAAAATAATTTACCTGCCTTTAAGGGACTTGATAGTTTAGTAGAGAAATGCTATATAAGAGTGAGTCAAAGAGATAAAGAAGATGAAGTCAAGATTATTTTAAAGGCATCAGGGCAATTGGTTGGTTGATTGAATCCCTTTTTTGTTCTACAAGTATTTACAATAGTTTATCTATATATGTAAAAAGCTAAGCGACCATCCAACCATCCAACCAGCCAGTAGGTATGACATGCACTGACCACTAGGGGGCAGACACTCAATGCAGGAGCTGCACACCCAGAATAGAAAGGAGGGCTGTGCAATTCCACCATTGGCCATGGGTTATGTTGTTGCTGGGGCACTGTCGGCCCCTAATCTGGTTTACTGCACACTTGCATTTGTGCTTAACACCCTGTACAACAGCAACTTCGCAGAGTGCCCTCTCACACTCCGGGACCCCTCGGGGGATGTCAGAGAGCTGGTTTTGGCCAATCCCCACAGGCCAGGCCAAGGGACCCCACCTGCCGGAGGGACTCTGCTTGCTCTGCAGACACCCTTCGAGCCATGGTGCCACCCCAGGTGCAAATGGCCAGAAAGGGATCACGGGAGGTTGGCTCCAGGGTGTGTCTGGCTCATCTCGCCCAGTCCCGCCCCACCAACCACCTTCTAATTCATGCACCTTTCCATGTGCATGAATCCGTGCACCGGGCCACTAGTAAAATATAAAGGACATCAAATAACTTGAGATGTATATTTAAGATGAAAGCAAAACAGAGATAAGGGACATCGCTTGAGATGGGCTCTGAAAGATCAATAGAATTTTAAATATTTCAAGAAATAAGACTGAGATGAAGGTGAGGACATAAGAAGTGGAAATAGAAAGGAGAGAATGCTGAAGGGGGTTAGTGATGGATAACCTCATATCACTCAAAATAGGAGAGGAGCTTGTAAGACAGGGATCTGAAGAGAAGATTAGAGACCTGGCGAATTGTTATCTGGGACTTTTCTAGGAATTCCCGCACAAAAGACTTGCCATGAGGTGCAGTCTATTAGCAGTTTAGTAATGTGAATCTGTAGAGAACTCACTCGGCACAGTTGCCTAGAGTTTTCCAGCAGTTTGCCAGCTCACTTTCAGGACTAGAGACAGTCTGAAGACTTGGCACGTGCCAGAGGAGGCAGCAGGAAGGACCCAAGAGTACAGGGTCTGCATCCTCAGCCATCCTCACATCTGTTCCTCCTGGCCCATAGGAGGCGCTGTCTTCTGCCAAGCCTGCCCCACCCCCCTCCACCAATTTTCTTCCTCTCTCCTGCATCTCAGACTCTCCCTCTTCGGTATTTTCCTTTCTTCCGCCTGTAAACTTGCTTAAGTGTCTCCTCTTCTAAAGAGAGAAAAACAGAGGAGAAAATAAAGCAGCTCTCCCTTGACCCTGTTCCTTCTCCAGCTGTGCTCCAAATTTCCTCCTCTCTTAACTCTCTCTAACGTCTCACAAAGTCGTCTGTGTTCACAGTCCCCACTCCTTTTACTTCACAATCCTCCTGGATCTGACTTTTGTCCCCACAGCTCTCCTAAAAAGACTCCCCTGTGATCCCTCATGAACTGCTCTGTATTACCAAATCAAAGGACCGCTTCCGCTTTTAGAATCTCTCTGCCAGGCTTGACAGCGGGTTCCTGGTTTCAGGTGGAACCTCTTTACCCTCTCGGCTTCTGTGCCAACAGACTCACCTCTTTTCCTCATGACCTTGCTCGTTTCCTTCCCTACATCGACCACCCAGATCCTGATCACCTCCACATGGACACCTCCAGCCCAAACCTCTCCCCCAATGTCAGCCTCCTCTGCCTGCGGACGTGTCCACCTGCCCTTTCCATAGGCTCCTGATCACATCCAGAACAGCCCGCACCCATCTTCCCCGCTGCACCTCCCAAATCCCTACCTCCCCCTGAGTCTATTTCTCCCCTGACGCCTTCACCCTCCGTCACCCAAACAAGGCACGTGGCAGTCATCCTTGCTCCTCCCTTCCTCTCACTCCATTTATCCAATAACAAGTCCAGCCCGTTTTAGCTGTTCAGCATGTTGTAATCCAGACCCTCCCCTGCTACAACTGCCCAGTTCAGAGAGCCTCTGTCTCCTGTATGAAATGCTGTAAGAGCTTCTGAAACAGGCTCCCGCTTCTGCCTTTAGTTTCATCCCTTCAAATCCACGCTCAAGTAGCCGCTAGAGTGGGCTCTCTAAATAATAACTCCAACTCTCTCCCTTCCGGGCACAAAACCATGCGTGCACCTGTTGCCCAGAGCGACAGGATGAAGCCTCTTCAGAACTTAGTGATGTGAGGCTGGCAAGGCTCACTCCTTGATGTTTCCCTCCCTAGTTCTCCTGCCGGATTAACAGTGAACTGCTTGCTGGTTTTCACGCTCCCTGCTCTCCCATTTTCCAGGCCCTGGCTAACTTTTCTTCATCACTCAACACACGTTACCCTCCCCCAAATGTCTTTTTCCTGATCCATGCCCCTGTAAACTTTGGGAGCCTTTTCTCTGTTTCTCTGTATAGCCAACATTATTGCACTTACTGTCATGAAAACCGGTTACCTGTTTATGTGCCTTCTTCCTTTCCGCCTCCACCCTCACTGATTTTGAGCTCCGTTAGGTCAGAGGACGTCTTCAGCACTTTTGAATTCTTGATGGTTAACAAAATGGGTGCAGCATGGTCCATATTGCAAAGTGATAGTGAAAAGTGAATGAGAGCCAAGACTGGCTTGGCTCAGTGGATAGAGCGTTGGCTTGTGGACTGAAAGGTCCCGGGTATGATTCCAGTTGGGGGCATGTATCTTGCTTGCGGGCACATCTCCACAGTGGCGCGTGCAGAAGGCGGCTGATGATATCTCTCTCTCATCGCTGTTTCTGACTTTCTATCTCTCTCCCTCCCCCTCTGTAAAAAAAATCAATAAAAATATATTTTTTTAAAAAAAAAAGAAAGTGAATGAGAGAATGAGTGACAGGCTGAATGAATACATAAATAAGGGAGACCCGGAAAACCGGTCAAGTTTCAGTCTCTCTCTCTTCATCCTCGTGTTTTTAAGCCAATCGCCAGGATTGCAAATGGAAATTCTATCTAGTTAGCAGCTAGGGAAGTACCATCCTTCTTGGGTTAAAGGACCTTCAGCGTTTCCAAGGGAGATGGCCCTCGTTTCTCCTCTTGGAAAGCCGCAGAGAGAATCAGAGATCATTGGAGAGAGACGAGCTGTTCATGGGTCAGTCCGGCCGTGCTCCTCCCTGAGTTCCCAGCCCCGGTGCAGGTTCCCCTGTGGAGTGACGCAGGGACCAGGTGATTGTGCAAAGCTGCCAGGCTAGGAGCTGCTAAACTTGGGGCACCCAGTTTGAGATAAAAATGAGGTGCCCTTTACTCAAAAAGCAGAGGTAAAAGTACCACAAACATTATATATAGAGCTTTTCCTCTTCTTCATCCGTCTTTCTCTGGACTTGCCATGGTGCTTTTTCATTATTACTCTTCTGAGTAAAAAAACAAAAACAAAAACATGTATTTTATTAGCATAAATGTTGCCATTTTTTATATTGTGCATTGCTAGTTTTCAATGCAGATATTACAGCATCTAACTCATATACAGTCACCAAAATGACACAATTCCTATTTCATGGCATCCAAAGGGTGCGTGAACAGGCCAAAGGGGACAAAGAAAAGCAAACTGAAGAAGGTTAAAGGTTGGAAGGAGGAGGGAGAAAGCCCTCAGGCATAGCAGCAGCCACCACGAAATCACTCCCAGGACCCAGACACCTGCAGGGAGAGGGCAGACCCTCACAGACACCTGGGACCCTGCCTTCTCAGGCAGATACAGGTGCCTCACTGCACCTCCTCAGGCAGATACAGGTGCCTGACAGCTGCTAAGCCCCTCCTCCCACCAGCCCCTGACCAATGAGCAGCCCTTGACCTGTGCAGGGTCTGGGGAAGCCTTTCCCAAGGCCCTGTCACTCGAACCCATGGAGACAGGGGACCGGCGAGGCTTTTGAAACCTCTGTGTCTGCGTCAGGACATGCTTGGCACCCAGATCAGAGGTAAACTTGGACCCACTTCCCCGGGATATGCCAGAGTCCTGCCCCTGGCCCAAAGCTAAGTAAATGGCAGAGGGAGGACTGAAACCTACATTTTTCCCCACCGCACGTGCTGCCACTTTCATAATAGATTATTTCTCTCAAAAACCACATGAAACAAGATTTATTTCTCAGTGTTCTTAACAGAAAAAAAAAAGCAGTTCCTAGCAGGTATGCTTTGTTTTTTAGCAGTTTTACTTTTTAGTTCATAAAGCAATTTTGTCAGCATTATGCACCACATCCTCAAGGGTAAGTGTCATTGTTACCCCCGTTTTACATATGAAGACAGGAAGCTTAGTTTCCAGAGTCACTCTGCTATTAAAGAACAAGACTCTGTGAACCCAGGAGCTACAATGTCCATGTTCTTTTTCCTTAGAAGAGACTGTGGGGAAGGGGTTAATGCAAACCACTGAACTAGTATGGAGAGACTCCATCCATCTACACCCACTGCCATGTAGAGGACAGTTGGCGAGTTGATGGGATGCATTTCATGTCTTCTCTGTTTTCATTTTCCTCTTTATTGTTGCCCCAGCAGCTCAACCACTTACTGTGTGCTCTCTTAGTTATCGCTAAGCTTCAGTTTTCTCATGTGTGAAGGGGAGAGACTCATAGTAATATTTATTTCATGGAATTTCTAAAGCGGTGTCCAGCCCACAGTCAGCACTCAATGAATATT
Organism: Lasiurus borealis; assembly: GCA_004026805.1. NCBI lineage: Eukaryota > Metazoa > Chordata > Mammalia > Chiroptera > Vespertilionidae > Lasiurus > Lasiurus borealis. Next base: position 20,138 of record PVJN01015660.1, on the reverse strand, counting down.
TAACAGCTATTATTATTATTGTTATTACTAATTCAGTTGGTGCCGTTGTCTGAGCCCAAATCCTTGTCCTCTCTCATCATCATACAAACGTGTCTCTGAGCGCTCGTTTAAAGAAAATACTTTTCCCCCAAACAGGGAGAATTATTCTTCAGACAATGTGAGTAGATGAGCAGAGTGACTTTGTGCTAGAACCTCCAGAACAAATGCTATGCTAGAAGGGAACATCCAGTCCAACTTTAGCATTGTTCACTTGAGAACATTGAATTCCAAAGAAGTTAAATGACTCTTCCAGGTTTACACAATTAGTGAGAAGCCAGGACTTCTAAATTGCAATGAGCGTTGCTTGTGGGAGAGAAAATGTAGCTGCACTGGTAATCGTGGCTTTGAAATATGCCTCATATTTCATTACGCGGCATGATAATGAGAATTGTATATTCTTATTTTGTTCATCGTAATTGATCTTTATGGTCATGATAATGATTATGATGCCATAAATAGTGATTTAAATTCATCCGTGCTTCTTGTGCTCATAAATTGAAGGCTAGACCGGTATTATTTTCACAGTAAGTTCTCTATCTCACTGCCGGATAGGAAATATTTTGGAGCCATATGGGTTCCTAATTCTCTGAATGCTTTCAGATGATCAGATGTCTCAAACTGACAGTCCTGGATGAAACTCAAATCATAAGAATTTGCAAAACTGAAAAAAAATTAAGAACATTTTGGTGTTATTGTGTCCCGGAAATTCCATCTTTATATTTCCTTCAATTGAGGGGGAGAAATGTGAATCCTAAATATTAGAATTTTCAGCTCAAACTTTTAAAATCATTTTCCACAAACTTGCTTAGTGATCTCTAGACTGATGTTTTTATAGATCTATGCTTCACATTTTTACTTGTGTATTCATTCTTTCAAGTTTTTAATTTAGTCAGAGTTTAGCAAATGGGTGATAAGGCAGATGCAAAGATGCTTAAGGCACGATCACTTCTCCCAAAAAGTTGGCTAATCAATGAAGAATACAGTACATATAACACCAAGTAAGAAAGAAATAAGAGACTCTGTGGCCTATTTAGCATCGGCTTTAACCTAGAGAAGATGTGTTCATCTTTAATAATGCTTAACTTAATTTGAAAGACTTCATGTTGCTTTTGATATCAGTTGAATACTTTAGAAGTAAAACCCAAGAACTTCTCTCTTTAATTAAAAAAAATTAGGCCAGCAAACTAGTATTCATTAGAAGAAAGGTTGTCTCCCTTTTCTTTCTCTCCTCTCTTGCTCGGGTTGGGTAGTATTATTTAGTAAAGAAAACCATGAGAGAAAATGAGGTGCGCATCCTTCACGGTATAGCTGTGATACAATGGAAAGAGTATTTGTGTGTCTTGCACAAATTTTCCCTTTGTATTCAACCCAAGGCCAAATGGTGGAGCCAGACGTTCAAAGGACTCTTCTTACTTGTAATTTCGCTCAGCTTTCCATTTAACCCCTTGGTTGGATTTGCCTCCTCCCTGTCTCACCCACAGTGACCACATCCTCACAATTAATTTACGTTGTTAGATGTCTTAATCCATTTAGGGTTGCTATAACAAAATACTGTAGGCGGAGTGGCTTATAAACAACAGAAATTGATCGCTGTTCAGGAGACTAGAAGTCCAAGATCAAGGCACTGGCAGATTAGGCAAGTGAGGACAGCCCACTTCCTAGTTCACAGAAGGCCATCTTTTCTCTGTGTCCTCACATGGTGGAAGGGGCAAAGGGACTCTCTGGAACCTCTTTTATAAGGTTCAACAGAACTTGGCCCTCAAGACCTAGGTACCTCCCAAAGGCTCCACCACCAAATACTGTCACTTTGGGGATTAGGTTTTAACACTTGAATTGGGGGAGCAGGGAGAGGGCATTAGGGGTGTAGGAGGACACAAACATTCAATCTATACCATGGTGCAAGTGAGTTTCCCCACCACCAAACTTTAACAATGAAGCAAACCAAAGCATAGTGTTCATGGGGGGAAATGTGTTTTTCTACTGAAGATATTTCAATGAAAATGTCTTCAAAACCAAAAATAAATGTGGGGAGAAGTCAGGAATCTTCAGGTCCCCCATTTCAATAGGCATCCCGAGTGACCAAGGACCTTGCCACAAACTGGGCATCTCAAGAGTTCAGCCACACGCCAAGGCCAACCTAACATCCCCCGAAGTTCTCGTTGTTTCTGCTCTGTTAAGACGATAATGTGTTCACATTTCCAGTGTAAAATTATTTCCTATAAAAAAAATCAGACTTATGTAATAAATAGATAGATAGATAGATAGATAGATAGATAGATAGATAGATAGAGTCCTTCCCATAGGACTATAAGGACACTAATCAATCTCCTGATTGCTATCATCTTTAGTCAAAAGCAGAAAACCACTCCCAGACTTAAAATCTTTCAACCCATGAACACTTTAGTAATTCCACATCCAGTGACTGAATCGAACAAAAACCTAAATCCATAGGAAATAAATCCCTTTAAGTAATAATTTTGTGAGATTTCATAATTTTAAGTTAAAACAAGAAGACACAATTTTATAGATTGACACACCCTGCTGCCCGAATTGATTCTGATACATTTTATTCTTCCTAATATCCCTTCTCTGTTCTTGGCAGCTATGACACCCGGGTCTGTCTAAGGTAAATTTTAAATACACCGCCACCTCCATGATGACTCTATTATGTGCCATAGTTCACATCCTCATCAATATTTTCACCAACAGCCCTGGCTGATTTGGCTCAGTGGATAGAGCATCAATCTGTGGACTGAAGGGTCCCAGGTACGATTCCAGTCAAGGGCATGTACCTTGGTTGCAGGCACATCCCCTGTAGGGGGTGTGCAGGAGGCAGCTGATCGATGCTTCTCTCTCATAGATGTTTCTAACTCTATTCCTCTCCCTTATGCTCTTTAAAAAATCAATAATAAGTGTATATATAAAGAAGCATTTCAAATGCATAAAAACAATGGACAGGGTTTGCTTAAATAAAAGATAAAACTTTAAAAATATATGTATTTTCACCAACAGATCAACACTGGTCAGAGCAACTTGGATGCAAAAGATGGAGAGAGCTTTAAATGAGCTTTCTTATTCAGGGACTAACTCTCTTACAGCCAGTGCTTCCCTGCTTACAGGTATCCAATGGGGATATTTGTTTCTGATGGTCAACTGACTATGAACCCATCTCTGTTACTTTGTATAAACAATTGGACCCACTCAACGTGAGAGATGTCCACTGCCACTTTCTTATGGACACTGGAGGGTCCAAGTGAATTTTTCTCTTTTAATCAGAAAACAAAACTTTTCCAGATGTTTTCCAGTGGGCAAATACTGCCACATGTTCAATCATAGCCTCAGGACAGACTGAAAGCAGTTAGTTTGTTCAGCCTCCATAGTAGGAGGTAGCTAAGGAGAAGGGTGTCAGTCTGCCAACAGGGTCTGCCACCACCTAGAAATAGAACTGCTGAGTCTCTGGAGTATAAATGTTTGCTTTTTAAAAGGGGTTAATGTACTCAGTTTCTGTCTGGAGTTGTATCCATTTAGACCCTATATCAAAGACCATCTGACTTTCATCTTTGCCATCTGCCTTTTCTTTTTAATTCAAATGAAAAATTATATTTGGCTTGGAAACTTGACTCCCCGTTCTCATGGTTCTCCAGTAGATCATCTCTCATCCCATTTCCCTCAGATTTTGATCTTTCTGCACTGTCATTTCTATTTTGGTTGTTGAACTCAATATCACTCAATTCATTCATTCTTCACACCACAGCTAGATACAAGTATAAGTCAGTTCATGTCCTTTGGTGTTTTCCATTGCACTTAGAATAAAATCAAAGTCCTTATCAGGATATTCAAGGCATTAATTTATTCAGTGCTTTGTTTTCCCCTCCAAGGTTCTCATCCCCCTTAGTCACCAAATTCAAGTCTTACTAGCTTTCCGTCTGTTCCTACACTACGCCTGGCTCTTTTCTCACCTCACTGCTTTTGCACAAGCTGTGCCTTCTGCCCTGAATCTCCTTCTAATGGCTCTTCTCATGGTTGGGTTGTTCCTTCTGATTCCTCACATCTTCAACTTGCATGTCACTGTCTCAGAGAGGCTTTCCTGACTAGTCTTTCTGACATAGGTCTCCCTTGTAATTTTTTCTTTTTACTACAGCGCTGCTAGAGCAGTTTTTTCTAGCTGCAACCTTGGGCAAATTATTAGCTTCTCTATATCTTTAATTCTTCATTTGTAAGTAAGGCTAATAACTGTACCAACCTTGGAGGTTGTTGTGAACAGTAAATAAGATAAAACACTTCATAGTGCCTGGCAATATATAAAACTTTGCTAAATGATCATTGTTTGTGTATTATTTTCTATTTGTTATTTTTCTGTTTTCTCCACTAGACTGTAAATTCTAAAAGTAAGGGACCTTTTCTGTCCTGTTAACAGTGTGCCCCATGACCTAACCCAGAGCCTGCACATAGTAAGTGCTCAAAAACAGTAAGTTGAGCAAATATATTTAAATAAATGAAGGAAGGCAGCTCATTTCCAGCATTCAGTGGCCTCTTCTCTAAGGCTCCAGATTAAGCAAATAAAAACACACAATCCCAGATAAATTGAAATTTCTGTCTTTTGTCTGGCAGCCCTACTTCCCTCATAACCACCTTCATCCTCTATAAGCAACAGTTTCTCTCTCTCCTTTCCTACCTCCTTTCTCTTTCTTTTTTTTTCTCTCCTGTTACATTTATTTATTTCTGAATCTAATTCTTGGTGTCAGGACACCCCATCATCCTTAAATCTCAGGGTGTCTGCTTCTCAAGGACAGACATTATTTTGATGGACTGATGAGTCAACTTTATGATGGTCTATCACTTCTCAAAGGACTAACCCATTCATCTGCACCATCACAGGCTCTTTATGGCTTCCATAGCCTTCTCAGAGACTGCAATTGACTGTCTTTTCTTTGGACTCAGAACATGTTAAGGACACAAGTGTCCTTAATTTATTTCAAGACATTCTCTATCTTATTTATTCATTTTCACACACACCCCATCCTAAAATCCTGGCTTTGAAAGAGACCTACAGGAAAGACACCCAAACATGGCTCTGACCCTGAGACCTCCCCTTTCCCAGTTGGTCCTCCAAATCATTGGACAAGGCTCTACACAAGACCTGAGAAGTGCCAGCTCAATGCCATGCTCTCATTCCCCACCTCCCCACACAGTCCTGGTTCAGAACATGGCCAGTTGCTTGATGCTGTAGCTAGAAATGTCCTGGGTCACTTATTCTAACAGGTTTAACTCTAGATGACACTAATGTGATTGGAGGAACTAACTGCTGAATGTTTTCAAAGGTAATTTATTTGAAATAAACTGTGTTGGAGAAACTGTGGCCTGTTCCTCTCAGTGCTCTGTCAATCCATATGCCATGCTGTGTGTGAAATAAGATCATGGGAGTTACTTCTTGACAGGTTTACACATCTATTGACTCCATCCAGAAAGTGCCCGCCCTGAACACCGGTTCTCCCATAGAGAAGGAGGCAGGAGCATCAGCATCTGACAGGAGAAGACACTGACCCCAGAACCATCGTTTCTCAGCTCAGAGAGTTGGTTTCCTTGCTTAACAAAAGGAAGATGCCATTACTTATCTTACGAGATCATAGTAGGCCTACGAATAAGATGAACAAAGTGCCTGGTACTCAGTACAGGCCTCATGGCTGGTAGTTCATCATGGGAGGCTCTCTCTCCCGCTTCATGGTATGTGTCTGTGTTGGTCATCCCCAGGAGCGAGTTCTTTTGGCTTCTCCCAAGAGGAGCCCTTCCTTTTGGAAATCTGTGTCACCTGTGAGAGGTCACGTGCAAGAAGAGCCTGTAGAAAACACAAAGATGCCATGCTCCTCTTCCATTAAGAGCAGGTGTCACCTAAACATGCACCACACTGTGGTGACAGCCAGAGGGAAAGGTGTCGGGGGTTGGAAGTGGGCAAAGAGGAGATTAATGGGGATGGAAAGAGACTTAGGGATGCAGTGTGCAGATGACGTTTGAGTTGTGCACTCAAAATATATATGTTTATATTAACCAATACCACCCCAATAAATGTCATTTTATCTTTAAAAATCTTTTTATTTATTTCAGAGAGGAAGGGAGAGGGAGAGAGAGACAGAAACATCAATGATGACAGAGAATCATTAATCGGCCGCCTCTTGCACACTCCACATTGGGATCGAGCTCACAGTCCTCACACGTGCCCTGACTGAGAATAGAACCGTGACCTCCTGGTTCATAGGTCAATGCTCAACCCCTGAGCCATGCTGGCTGGCTGGGTACATTTCATTTTTAAAAAAGAACAGGGTATCCACACTAACCTGATTGCTGCTCATTTCTCTCTTGTGAGACCTGAGACATGCAGTATATTAAAGATGGAAGAGCATGATCGGACACCTGCCAAGATTATGGTCAGCCTACCGAAGGAAAATTCCTTTTCAGAACTTCACAGCTTGTGATCGGAAAAGGACACAGGACAGCTGCTCACTGCTTTCCTTTCATCTCCACTTTTGGCATGTTCTTCTAATAGCTCTCCTGTCCCACTCAGTCTGTAGCACAGCGGGAGCTAAAAGAGTGGGGCTGAGGTGCCCCCCCATCCTGTCCACATCCCCTGCTCAGACTCAGTTGCTGGGAAAGACCATGTCAAGCATTTCCTATCCGCTCTACCCCTTTGGGAATAGGTGCAACCCAGGCTAGACAGCATGCTTCAAAGGAGAGGGAAGTGAGAGCTTTATGGTTAGTGAGGGACCGTTTAGACGAGGCAAGCCCTCCAGGTTCCTGCCAGCCCCGATTCCATGAGTCAGTGAACAGAAAGGACTGATGCAGAGAAGGAAAGAATGGGCCCAACAGCTTTCCAAATTCTCTTCTATACAGAGAGAGTCATCGCTGCTCACACGCTGTGAAATCAAACGAAAAAGAAGTGGGAAAACTATCTTTCAAATATGAATTCCGTATGGCTTTAAAGTAAAATGCAGATGATTTAGGTCTGGCCACATTTTCTTTTTTCCTTTTTTCTTTTTTTAGCCACATTTTCTTACTCAAACTTTTCTCTCCTGCACTAACTACACTAGAGGCTATATCAGGTAATAGTTATGAGAAAGACTCTATTCATCTATGGTAGCAAGTTACTTAAGTACCTACCTCATGGAGTTGCTGGGAAAATTAAATACACTTGTATTTCTGATGCACAGACTGAGAACTCACTGAGTGTGCAAATCACTTTGTGCTAACTTACACCAACTGCTCTAAGTGTGAAAATTGAAAGAAGACCATGGGTGTTCAGAAGCTTTATCCTTTCATATGCATACATCTGGAGAAAAATAAGAGCATACAATTATTGTTGTCATGTGCTTTTCTTCTGGTAGGACTTGTGGGTTAGCATCCTTAATTAAAAATGAACAGATTTCCTCTCTTGCAGCTATGAAATTTTTAACCAAGACAGTACGAGTTAGTGTATAAATGACTTTGCAGTCTTTTATAAGTATACATTTATTAAAATCTGCATGAGTACATGTCTCAAGGGAATCATGGTTGTAACTTATATCACCAAACCTTGCTTAATACTTTTCAGCAAATAAATACCTGATTACTTAAACCACCAATCCCCCCAAACCCCAGCTTTAGAACAGATAGTTCAAAGGGGAAAAAGACTTGAAAAATAATGAAGGGAATAAATGAAAGTATAACATTGTAACCATGTTAGCTGTTAAATGCTAATCTTTAAAAAAAAAATAGGCTAGACAAGCTCTAGCAAGTTTGGGTTCAGTTGACAGATTGTCAGTCTGCAGACTGTAAGATCCTGGGTCCAGTTTTGGTCAAGGGCACGTACCTCTGTTAAAGGCTCAGTACCTGGCTGGCGTTTCAGGAGGCAGCCAATTGCTGTGATGTTTCTGTCTCTCCCCCCTCCCTTCCACTCTCTCTACAAATCAATAGAAAAATATCCTCAAGCAAGAAGTAACAATACAAAAGTCCAAGATATAACTTATTCATTAAGATATATAACTTACATATATAAGATTTCTCTAGCTTCTCATTTAAATGTGACATTTACTTGAAACAATATTCTGTGTGGGTCCAAAGAATCTGGAAAGCTTTCTTCTTAATCTGAAATCATAAAATTTTAGTTATGAACAAGAAATTCCATTGCAGTAGACAGAATATCTTCAATTAGAGGCAAGGGTAGAGAGGAAAAATGAATACATGATGAAATTTTCTTCCACTACCATTTCATTAGTGTAACAGAAGGAGTCAAAATTAGAAGAAGCACATTATCTAATACCCGGTTACTTACGGTAATCCATGTTGCTGTGTGATAAACTAAGTAAAGCTTTGTTCCAACTGGCAAAGAATTATAAATCTGGTTTTGCACAATAGCAGTTATCATGATCATGCAATGAAGACATAAAATGGGTAGTTGTAAATTGATGGCAAATTTACTCAAAGCCTTAAAGAAGCTAAGAGGCAGCATTGTTACTGCAAGAAAATTGTATATGCGGGATTCCGTATAGTATACAATTGTAACTGATATCCAAAAAGGAGAGTGTGCCTATAAAACGTTTAGCATTATCATTAATTTATATGGAAATTTTTTTAGCACTCTCTGACCCAGAATTCAATGCATGCATAATGTCTTTATTTTGTTTGCCATGATTGAAATGCTTTATTAAGTTTTACATTAAGTATAACACCTTTATGCGCTCTCTTTGGCTTTCTGATACCGACAAATCTTGCCAACAGATGTGTAAAATACTTAAGATAAAGCCCTGGCTTGATGGTTGATGGTTCAGCTGGTTGGGGCATCATCCAATACAGCAAAATGTTGCAGGTTCGATTCCCGTAAGGGTACATGCCTAGGTTGTGGCTAGATACCCAGTTGGGGCACTTATAGGAAGCAACCAATCAATGTCTCTCTCTCTCTCTCTCTCTCTCTCTCTCTCTCTCTCTCTCTCTCTCTCAAGTAAAAACAGATATTCAGTTAGGATTAAGACAAATATCCCTGGCCAGTGTGGCTCAGTTGGTTGCAGAAAGGTCACCGGTTTCATTCTCGATCAAGGCACATAACCAGGCTGTGGGTTTGGTCCCTGGTCAGGGTATATGTGGGAGCCAACCAATCAATGTTTCTCTCACAGATTCATGTTTCTCTCTCTCTTCCTCTCCCTCCCTTCCCCCTACTTTCCTTTCTCTAAACAAAAAAATAAAATTTGTTTAAAAGACAAATCAGATCCTTGAGATAAAGTTCAAATGCACAGAGTTCAAAACTGTGGTGCAACGCAGAGACTGGTTTGGTTCAGTGGATAGAGTCGGCTTGCGGACTGAAAGGTCCCGGGTTCTATTGCCATTTGGGGCATGTACCTTGCTTGCGGGCACATCTCCACAGTGGGGTGTGCAGGAGGCGATGTTTCTGACTTTCTATCTCTCTCCCTTCCTGTCTGTAAAAAATCAATAAAATATATTTTTTTAAAAAAACAAAAAACTGTGGTGCATTGATGCTGAGATGCTGAGTGTGGTTATAGGGAAGAAGCTTGGGGGGCCATGCTTGGATGCTGGGGTGCAGCTGCCTCTATAATGGTTTCCTGCAAAACCAACACTAAACGCTATTTTCACTTTTTGCCCTTTTCCTTAAATGAAAAGTCCTCCTAAGATTTTTTCCTTTGGTTAGTGAAAACAAGTACTAATGTGCGTCTTTTACAAAAGGAAAGTGGTTTAAAGTGAACTTTCAAAAGGCAACCATATCATTTTATGCTGTGAAAACTTGTATTAAAAATAAATTAAAATATGCATTTTTCCATGTGTGGGTTTGCAAGATCTTGGTGTCATTCTATTTTACAAATATTCTATTTTAAATATTTAAGGTCACACAAACTGTGGAGAAGAATATAATTTAGTTCATTATAGAGCAAAATAATTTTCTCCAGTAACAGCATCTATTGATTTTTTCATTCTTGGCCTAAAAAGAGAGAATAAATAACATCCAATCTACCTTATATTAAGAAGAAAAACAGCTCTCCATGGTCCTTAAATACATTTCCCTACCATTTTATGTAATACTAGAGGCCTGGTGCATGAAATTTGTGCAAGGGTGGGGTATCCTTCAGCCCAGCCTGCTCCCTTTCCAATCTGGGACCCCTTGAGGGATGTCTGACTGCCTATTTAGGCCCAATCCTTCTATGCCAGCCTGATTGATGCCTAACTGCTCCCCTGCTAGCCTGTTTTCCCTAACTGCTCTCTCCTGCAGGCCTGGTCACTCCTAACTGCCCTCCCCTGCAGAACTAGGTCCCCCTAACTGCCCTTCCCTGCAGGCTTGATCACCCCCAACTGCCCTCCCTTGCAGGCCTAATCCATGCCAACTGCCCTCCCCTGCTGGCCATCTTGTGATGGCCATCTTGTGTCCACATGGGGGCAGGATCTTGTGACCACACGGGGACAATCATCTTGTGTGTTGGAGTGATGGTCAATCTGCATATTACTCTTTTTTTAATAGGATAGAGGCCTGCTGCATGGGTGGGGGCCAGCTGGTTTGCCCTAAAGCGTGTCCTGGATCATGGTGGGTATTCCCTTGGGGTGTGGGTTGGCCTGGGCGAGGGGCCTGTGATGGTTTGCAGGCCAGCCACGCCCTCCAGCGACCCAAGTGGAGGCCCTGGTATCTGGGATTTATTCATCTTCTACAAATGAAATTTTGTAGCCTGGAGCAGAGCCAAGTCTTCTGCACACTCGGTGGTAGCAGCCATTGAAACTTTGTTGCCTTAAGCAGAGGCCCAGGCCCACCAGGGTTTGCAAAAAGCTTGGCTTCCTCTATTGCTAGGGGCAACCCAAGCCTCCCTCCTGCTCTCTCTGTGGCCAAAGCCATCTTGGTTGGGTTAATTGGCATACTTGCTCTGATTGGGTGGTGGGCGTGGCTGGTGGGTGTAGCAGAGGCACAGTCAATTTGCATATTACTCTTTTATTAGATAGGACTACAGGCCTGGTGCATGGATTCATGCACCAGTGGGGTCCCTCAGCCTGGCCTGCAGGGATCGGGCTGAAACCAGCCCAGTGCATGGATTCGTTCAGGGCATATCTGGCCCATCTTCCTTAGTCCTGATCAAGGCTGATGGGGGCTGATTGGGGTCTATCTCGCCCAGTCCCAATCAGGCTGACCACCGGAAGTTGCCGGCTGGGGAGGGACTGCAATAAGGCTCCAGGGCATGTCCCACCCCTCTCGCCCAGTCCTGCTCTGGTGGACCCCAGTAGCAAGCTAACCTGCCGGTTGGAGTATCTGCCCCCTGGTGGTCAGTGCACATCACAGCGACTGATTTAACAAGTCGAACAAATGGTTGGAAACTTTATTATATAGGATGCAATGTGAAGGGAAGGTTGCTAAATGAGTATGATATGTATGTACTAAAATTGTTGAAATAGGACAAGTGTTCAAGCTGGAGGTCTATGAAACAGAAGAAATCAGCACAGATATCATTGAGAGATGATTTCAGTAAATAGCTGTTCTATTTCTAATGGGTCACTAAGATCAAAACACTCGTTTTCATTTTTATTTGGTCATCTTGTTAGTTTATCATGGCTGAAAAAAATTAATATATAAGTACTCTCCCCATGATCAGAGAAGGAACATTTAGCTCTCGGTACACATATATTAGATTATGTTTATTTACTCCATAATTTAAGAAATCAATATAGGTCCCCTGGATTAGATCTTTCTTGTCAGTAAAGAAACACCTGTTCTAAAAACACTGCCTTAGGCTCTTGATGCTTCTAGTAAGTCATTAACTAAACAACTTAACCTACTGGTTATTATTCCCTAAACACCCTATGCAATGTGCCTGGTACTGTACTAAGAAAATAAATCATTTCTCAATTGGACTTGTCATTTCAATAGCATAGATTTCTAACCCTATAATAAAACAACACTAATGAAAGTAGAATCAGTTTCTAATTTGTTTTAATGACCAAAAAGTTAGAAGAGCATCCGCTGGAGATCCTAAATTTAAATGTCCATGAACTTTGACTGAGAGGCACATCAATTATATCCTGGGGAAAATGACTGAGTGTTTTTGACTTCCTGTGTCTAATTCCCTGTAACATCACCACCTTTGCTCTATCTGTGGGATTCAGCCAGTTTCAGTGTCGTCAACTGTAGAGAAGCACAGCTGGGTAGAAATTGCTGTGATGATGGAAATGTCCTGTATGTGCATGTCCAATATAGGTGCCAGCAACCACATATGGCCAATGAGTCCCTGAAATCAGAATGGAAAAGAATCAATTAGACATGGTAATTGAGGGGTCATTCTTAACGTTGGGCAGAGAAATTCCATGGGGTTAATGGGGTGGGGGGTAAATGCTTATTATAGTAGGTTAAAGAGCCAATGGGAGATGAGGGAGTAGAGCCAGCACATGTGCAGGGGAGACGAGGTAGAGAGTGCAGTGGAGTAAACAGTGGACATACCGGATCTCTATCCCAAAAACCATTGATCTGGCAGCCGTGTGAAAAATGGATTGAAGAGGGAAAAACTAGAGTTTATGTTTAGTTTTTCTTGAGGAAAAAAAAAATGAGTTTAGCTGAGGCATTCTAACATTTAGTGAAGGCAAGTGGTAATGTAAGAATAAATACCAATTTCCTAGGAAAAATGAAAACATTTATTGCCCTTGATGGTGTGACTATTACCCAAGAATAAACAAAATAGTTAGTTGTAAGACTGGAAGCATTTCATTTTCCTCTGAAATTCTGTAAGAATCCATGACATTACAAAAATAAGGTATTAAAGCATTTCTCTTTTTTTTTCATTCAATTAGTATTCTTTTTTTATTGTTTAAAGTATTACAAATAGCAGTACATATGTCTCCTTTTTTCTCTATTAACCTACCCCTGGTCTTCCCTACCCCCAGTACATACCCTCACCTGTCTCCCCTCCCCCTGTGTCTTGTATTCATTGGTTATCCTTATATACATGCATATAAGTCCTTCGGTTAATCTCTTACAATTCCCCCTCCACGCCTCCCCTCCACCCCCACCGCCAAACACCCCTGCCTTCCCGTTGTAGTATGACAGTCTGTTCATTGCTTCTTTGCCTCTGTATCTGTCTTTTTTTCCCCCCTTATTCTTTTCTTTAAAAACATCTTGCCTCTGCAGGCTAGAAATAAACCTATAAAAACAAAAAAATGTTTGAGTCCCAATTTCAATGTCCAATAGTTCTGAGTCCCAGTTTCAATGTCAAACAGTTCCTTATGTGTACATGTCAGCAATGGTATCTGGATGGTGGACAAATGGTAGCAATGTAGGTCCGACCCTCTTTGGTCTGGTCCTAGGCATCTTGTAGCGATGCACAGCTGCTGACTGCTCGCATGGCAAGGCATCATCAGCATCTTCCATCTCTCGATTGTTTCTCTTCTTGTCTTTGATTGGAGCAGACCTGTCAGTTCCTCTCTGTTGCAGGAGTCCACTTGTTCTTGAAGTTATTTTCTGAAAGTACATAAACATATTCTGAACCAAAAGTTAATAAAGGAGTCTTTTCTATAAAATTGACTTGGAGTCCTTTTTATTTTTGCCCAAACGATTTTCCTTTGGCTTATTTTGACACCATGTGTGTTTTTCAAGGGTGTCTTGCTGTTAGCATTACAAATGAAAATTAATTTTCTGAAGTAAAAATGTTCTAGATGTAATTCACTTACCGGATATTTTTCCTTACATGATATTATCCTATTATCCCCCCTTTTTTGATTAATGGAGACTTTTGTAAATTTTTTAATGCAATCTTGATAATTTTAAATTTTAATTTTTTGCACAAAAATATGACTGCTTTATGTTCATTGCATGTTAAGCAATTTTACCATGAGATGAACTACCAATAGAAATTTTAGTTAATACTTTAGAAACTGCTTTTTTTCTAGTACAATTAAATTTTCTTGAATATTCAATTATTTCATTTAGCCAATTTAAGTTAATCTGAAAGCTTGGTTACTCTTTTACTGTCAAATTTAATACTCTACCAACAATCTTAGATTACCCTGTAAATATTAGTGGAAAGGACTATTTGCATTCTTGAGTAGGCCCTGAGCATTCCTGGTGCTAGGCTGGATTTAGATATAGGGCAGCTGCTGTTGGCCCAGTTTCTGTCTATTACCATTTCTTTTCATAAGAAACTTTGTAAGTTCCTAGTACCAAGATGCATTTCTCAAAAAAAAAAAAAAAAAAAACAGAAAACACATGCATTCTTGCACTTTTCTATAATTTTTAAAGGTAACTGTAAGTTATAAATTCTGAAACAACAAAATAATTTCAAATTATACAATCTATACTTATATATAAGATACTAATCAAAAAGTTGGACTTGACCGAAATCATAGCACTTTAGAAATGAATGGATGTTTGTTAAAGTGCTTCGTTTTGATGGGTAAGGACCAGAGAGACCTGGAAATAATATATGACTTAGTCAAGTTTATCCAGACAAGACTCAAATCCACATCTTTATACTCTAGCCCTGGTTCTGTTTTGAAAAAAAAAAAAAAAAGATTGGCTAGATGATACACTGAGATATTTTTGTACTCTATGTATTACAATAAGAGAGGAAATAGAAAAATTTCTAACTATGCGTCACTGGGGATGGTGAATCTTTTTCTTCACCTTTCTACAATTAGTACCATTTCCCCCTAGACACATTCTTACCATTTGCACTGTGCGCCCCATAATTTTCACTCATTTTTCAAAAATAATTGGTCATTATCCTGCATGCTAGGAAATTTGACCCAAGGAGAAGTTTAACTTTCTTTCAGTTCTCCCCAAAGTTTATTTCCTTGCTGAAAATAGGAAGATGAATGTTAGCTGGTTTGGCTCATGGACTAAAGCAGTGATTCTCAACCTTACTAATGCCATGACCCTTTAATACAGTTCCTCATGTTGTGGTGACCCCCCAACCATAACATTATTTTTGTTGCTACTTCATAACTGTAATTTTGCTACTCCATAACGTAATTTTGAGAACCACTGGCCTAAAGGATTTCCAGTAGATTCCCAATCAAGGGTATGTACCTTGTGGTTGCATGCTCAATCTTTAGGGCACATGTGGGAGGCAACCAATCGATGTGTCTCTTTTATGTTGATGTTTCTCTCTCTGTGTCTCTCCCCTCCCTATCCATCTCTCTAAAACTCAATGGAAAAAATACCCTCCAGTGAAGATTTACCAAAAAAAAAAGAAAATAAGGAAGATGGTATATTGGTAGATTAGAGGAAGAAAAGTGGTCTTTAAAGTTTCAATCCTTCAAAGCATTTCAGTATTCAAACACTGAAATCAAGTTTTCAGGATTACAACCAAAACTGGTTTGGCTCAGTGGATAGAGCATTGGCCTGCAGAATGGAGGGTCCCAGGTTCGATTCCAGTCAAGGGCATGTACCTTGGTTGCGGGCACATCCCCATTGGGGGAAGTGCTGCAGGCGGCTGATCGATGTCTCTCTCTCATCGATGTTTCTGACAATTTCTCTCCCTTCCTCTCTGTAAAAAAATCAATAAAATCTATTTTTAAAAAAAAAGTTTTCAGGATTACATATAGATAGTAGCTAATTCTGATTATGAGATCCTGATGTGTTCTGTGTTTGTACAAAGAAACTAGGTTCTATATTTTTTGAGCTGAAGTGGTAGGCTGGAAATTTAGTCCATGAAAAAACTGGGGATAGTCTAAAACATAGAAAGCCAGGTGTGTGTGTGTGTGTGTGTGTGTGTGTGTGTGTGTGTGTGTTTAAGGGCTGGGGAACTCCTTTTGGAAAATCCCTCAAAGGGTAGAAGTCAAATGTGAATGGTATTATATATCCCACTCGTGACACACTAGTCCATTCCTGAAAATAATAACACTTTTTCTAAATGAAGTCATTTATATTCTTAGCCATCCTCTGTTGTGTGCCCTGAGTAATTTCTTGAGAGCAATGTTTCCTATGGCACGTTGCCAAGACTGGCTCTATTTGCTTTTCATTAGGCTTTTTGTTATCAGACCTGAATCGTTCTGCCTCATCCAAGAGCATAGGGATGGTACGAGGAGCAGGTAGAATGCTTTTGTCCATTGAATGTCGATTTTAAATCCCTGGCTATGGCACCATTCTGATGGCTTTCATCTTTCTAAGACCAGTCATTTCTCCCTGTATAATGTAGTCTGATATGAAATTGTTTCTATCAATTCGTGATGTCCCTGTCCAGGGAAAGACATTAGTCTCACTTTGCACACAGGGGACTGGCCCCTTCTCCTTTATTATCTCAAGGAAAAGGCATCATGAATCACCCCTCTTGCCCACGCTGGGAATCAGTGTGTATTCTGCATTTCTCCATCATTCCATGCCAAGTCAAACTTCTTGATAGTTTTCAAGTCCCCTTCCTCCTTTTTATGCCCCATGACCACTACCTTAGTCTAATCCCAATCTCTAGAACAGTGGTTCTCAACCTGTGGGTCGCGACCCATTTGGGGGGGTCAATGACCCTTTGACGGGGGTCACCTAAGACCATCGGAAAACACAGGTATTTACATTATGATTCTTAACAGTGGCAAAATTACAGTGATGAAGTAGTAATGAAAATAATTTTATGAGTGGGGTCACCACACATGAGGAATATATGAAAGGGCCGCGGCATTAGGAAGGTTGAGAACCACTGTTCTAGAACAACTACAGTGGCCTCCTTCTGGGCTCCAGGCCTCAGGGTCGCCCTTTCCAATTCATCCCCTTTTGCTTTCAATGTTCATCAATACCCGTGGCTCTCCATAAATGGGTATTCTGTAACTTCTATTCATACAAGTTTTTGCGTTACACATGAAGAGGACAGAGTTTGATTTGTCCAGAAATGTAGCGATCTGAATTCTTGAACTCTCCTATAGACTCCTCAATTTAGCTTACAAACCCCCAAAAAACAAATGTGTGTGTATTAATTAGAGGTTTAAAACATCGTTGAAATCAAAGAACTTCAGGTCTAGATCAGCCCTTGAAGGCCGTGGAGCTCAAATTCATCATTTTATAGGTAAGGAAACAGAGGCAAAAAACAGACACACACAAAAAAAAACCCTAATATTTCTAAGTTTGGAATCACATCATAAAAATTTGCCCAGGGGTCCCTGTTATGGGCAAGATTGCCGGAGCCTGCCGGCAATCGAACAGTACCTGATTGAGGGGGTGAGGATAAGAAAAACACAGACAAGAAAAGATGGGGTTGGGAGGTCTGAGACTTGAGTCTGCAGCCCCGAGTTTATTTCCAGCACAGTATTTAAGCACAAGCAGAGGAGGGGGTTACACAAATCAGGTACGTATTTGCAAACACAGTCACTGACCTAAGTAATCAAGACCTTGCAAGATCTTGCACACAGGCATCAACATTTTTTCAGGCAAGCTGTTTAGTTATGTCTAAACTCTGCATTCACATCTCCGTTTATTAAACTGAAGGGTGAGAAAGCAGAGAGCTATGTCTAGACTTTGCATTCAGAATTCTTGTTTATTAAACTGAAGGGTGAGAAAGCAGAGAGCTATGTCCAGAGCCTGCTTTCAGGTCTCTGGTACCCCCGTATGCCCGGGGCAGCTCCCCACACAGGATGAAGTCTGAATTCCACAGCGTGCCATGCAATGTCTGTACGTCCGGCCTCTGCTTGTCTTTGCAGTCTTACCTTTTGTTCCTCTCTTCAACTTGCCCAAGAATTCAACGCTTCCGAGGACATTATTCTTTTTAGCCACAGGACATTGCTCATTATTCTTTTTAGCCATTAGACATCACTTCCTCTGGAAACATACCTCTGACCCCCTCTGGGCTTCCCAGAATGTCACCGTCACAGCACGTTGACATCACTCTGACCACCTTTGAACAGTCTGTTTCCATCACTGCGCTACAAAGAATAATGACAATTGTGGGCAGGGACCTGCGTCTGACTCACTGTTCTAGTCCCACATCTTGACCAGGTGTCTGGTAGTCACTATTTTAAGATTAACTCTCACTTTTAACCTCATCTATGCAATTTTGCCATCAGCCCTCCTCACAAAATCTGTTCTCCTGTGGGGGAAAAAAACAAAACTGATTCATTCACATCAAGGTATAAGTCATGGATGGTTCTAAACTGCACCGCTCCCTAGAAACATTTACATTTTAGGGAGACAAAGTTTTATGTCACGGGGATGAATCCTCAGTGCTGATAATCCAACCGGAAATAGTAAATCATGAGAGTATTGGTGAAGGGGAGGAAGTTTTTCCAGAACTTTCCATGTGAGTGACCCCCTCTAACCCTAACCTCACAGAAACATGACTGTTTTGTCTATAAAGTTCAGATCATATGTTGGTTATTTGTCTCTGTATTAAATAAATCATTATTTACCCATCATAACAATAATGCCTGACTTAACTTACAACACTTCTGGTTTTGTTTCAGGGAAGCAATGTTATGGAAGATCAGGATTTATTGGAAATTGGGATCCTTAATTCTGGGCACAGACAGAGAATTCTACAGGCCATCCAGCTCCTCCCGAAGGTAAGCCATGCTTTGTTCCCCTCGCTCTAAGGACAGTCCCAGTGACTTAAGTCCAGATGTGCAAGGGCTGTCGGTAATTAGGGCATTGCCAAAGATTGACGCAACTCCCCAAAGCAGGTCTGTAGACTTACCTACAAAGATGCAATACAGGAAACACCACTGGCTAACAGGCTGCGTCAGAGTTTCTCTTGAGTGAGAGTCCTTGTATTAGTACAAACATCCGCCCAGGCCCCTCAAGTACAAGAAGATAAGATCAATATTGGATGGATACAGGGATATTCCTGGATTAGAAGCCTCATGCCCCATAAGAGGCAATATCCCCTATAACAGCTCCAGAGGCTTCGCCTCCAGGGACAAGGGACCTGCCTAATTACAAGAGTCAGAGCTTGGCAAAGTCCAGAGCATCACATCCCCAACAGGTATGTATAGTTCGTCATAAATCTTCCCAGTCCAGATGCATTTTTGTAAATAATATGTTACCTAGCAACAAAGTTGACCTTCTATATCCAGATAAGGTTTCATAGGAGCCTAAAGCAAGAGGTAGGATCCAAGCGTTGGTCTTCAAGATAGATAGTATGTTAATTGCTAATGAAAAGGAAAGGCATTTCAGGAGCCAGAGGTACATGGTCCAGGCAACAAACTACCAGAGTGTTAGGGGAATAGTGATACTGTATGACTTAAAATTCAATGGGATTTGCACAGCAATGTGAATGTACTTAATCCCCCTAAACTATACACTAAAAAAAAAAAAAAAAAAAATTGGTTAAGATGGTTAATTTTGTTATTTCCTTGTTATTTGAACAAAGTTTTGTTATTTCTTTCCAGCACAAGTAGAACACTATGTTTTAAAAAAAAGAAAAACTTCAATGTGATTAAAACAGTAGGAAAGTGGAGTAGAGATAACGCAGAATAAGTAGTTGGGTCCGTTGGTGCAGGCTAAGGGATTTGTAATTTATTCTGTAAGCTTTGGGGGACAGACATGACTAGAATGCTCTAGGTCAGTTAATTCTGGAGAAATCCACGATAGGAACCAGAAAGAGGGGAAGTTGAAGTTGAGTCATCCAGCTGGGAAAACATGGAGGGGGGGGGGATTTGAGGCAGGGTAGCAGATGGGCAAGATATATATTAACCATTGTTCCTAAGGAAGGGATCTGACAATATTTGCCAACTAATAATAAACTGAGTTGCTACTGATAGAAAACACTTTTGCAAATTCAAGGAGAATTAACTATACAAAGAAGGTTAATCATACAATTTTATCCACTAACAGGAAAAAAATAAAATAAAGCATCCTTAGAACTAATTCTAGAAGTAATTCTTTATGTGTATTGTTCACCTCACTACTTTTGTGTACTTTATTTTTTTCCATTTTTTTATTGTGTTACATGTATACATATCTCCCCATTGCCCCCCTCCTTCCCAGGCATACCCCAACCCCCCAGTGTCTATGTTCATTGGTTATGCTTATATGCATAGATACAAGTCCTTTGATTGATCTCTTATCTACCCCACCTCTCCTTAATCTTCTGCTATAATTTCAGTCTGTTTGATGCTTTACTGCCTTTGTATCTATCCTTTTGTTCATCAGTTCACAAGGTTCTTTATTAACCTCACTA
>PVJN01015659.1:0-43937 GCA_004026805.1 Lasiurus borealis | reverse complement strand
CCCCCCCCCGTTGGCCTGGTTGCCACCAACTTCCCCCCTGTTGGCCTGGTCGCCCCAGATAGCCTGCTGTTCAGTCATTTGGTCACCCCTCACTAATCCCCCTGCCAGCTTTGTTACCCCACACAGCCTGTGTTTTTGGTCTTCTATCCAGTTGTTTTGGTCATGATGGCCCCTGTTTGCCATTTTCTTTTTACTTTGTCTGATAAAAAGCTCATTCTTATTTAGCCTTTGTTCCTTTTAGATGTTGCTAGATTTTTATTTCTAACTCAATTTGATACTCTGTTTTTGTAGGAAAATTAGCTTGCTCATTTTCATTTGAAGTAACTGATATCTGATTGTATTTTCATATCATTCTCATAATGTTCTCATATTACATTTCATACTTCATTTCCTCTTTTTCTTCCTTACTTTTGCAGGCTTTTAAGTTTCTCTGCATTTCCTGTTTCCTCCTGAGTTAATTTGTATACTATACTTTTCAGAGCTGCAGGTCCTAATAATCCATACAGAGCCCTGTGTTTGTTCACAACTCGTTGCCCTGTACTGTGTTACTTTTCCTCCCTAGGTTCCCCCTCAAACCCAGAGAGACCTCTGCAATACTTTTATCTCCCTCCCCCACTTGACCTTTAGGAATTTTGCCATCATGCTTGTGTATCTTAAAAAGAAGAAGAAGAAGAAGAAAAGCCCTAACTGGTTTGGCTCAGTGGATGGAGCATCATCGGCCTGCAGACTGAAGGGTCCCAGGTTTGATTCCTGTCAAGGGCATGTACCTTGGTTGCGGGCACATCCTCAGTAGAAGGTGTGAGGGAGGCAGTTGATCAATGTTTCTCTCTCATCAATGTTTCTAGTTCTCTATCCCTCTCATTTCCTTTCTGTAAAAATCAATAAAATATATTAAAAAACAAACAAAACAACAAATAACAAAGCTGGTTAGGATATGGTGCACTCTTCTGAAGTGCTGACCCAAGTACTTTATTTTTTCTATCTGTAAGTTCTGAAATACATTAGGTCAGTGGTCAGCAAACTCATTAGTCAACAGAGCAAAATATCAACAGTACAACGATTAAAATTTCTTTTGAGAACCAAAATTTTTAAACTTCTTTTGCCTTAGCCAGTTTGGCTCACTGGATAGAGCATTTGCCTGGGGACTGAAGAGTCCCAGGTTCAATTCTGGTCAAGGGCATGTACCTTGGCACTTCTCCAGTACAGGGTGACAGAAGGCAGCTGATTGATGCTTCTCTCTCATTGATGTTTCTAATTCTCCATCCCTTCCCCTTCCTCTCTGTAAAAAATCAATAAAAATATATTTTAAAAAGATTTATTCTAATGCCACTTCTTCAAAATAAGACTCACACAGGCTGTGGTATTTTGTGAAAGAACCACACTCAAGGGGCCAAAGATCCTGTGGCTCACGAGCCGAGGTTTGCTGTCCACTGCATTAGGTCTCCTCAGTGTATTTTTCAAGTCAGTTTTCCACCATGGTTTGCATTTCTCAGCTCTTTTCCCATCTTTGTGTTAAGATATAGCTTCTTTGTGATATTTCAGATTACTGATTTGGCTACTGATGAAAAACATCTCTTTGCATCTGGACCCAGGGCCTGAGCTTCCATTATTGTTTTTACTATTTATTTATTTAAAATAATTTAAAATTTTTTCAATTATAGTTGACACACAATATCATATTAGTTTTAGGTGTATACCCCAGTGATTAATCATTACATAATTTACTAAATGATCATCCTGATAAATCCCACACCCATCTGACACCATACATAGTTACTACATTATTGACTATATTCCCTATGCTGTACTTTACATCCCGGTGACTATTCTGTTACAATCAATTTGTACTTTTTAAAAAAATATATTTTATTGATTTGTTTTACAGAGAGGAAGAGAGAGGGATAGAGAATTAGAAACATCAATGAGAGAGAAACATCAGCTGCTTCCTGCACACCTCCTGGGGATGTGCCCGCAACCAAGGTATATGCCCTTGAGTGGAATTGAACCTGGGATCTTTCAGTCCGTAGACTGACGCTCTATTTACTGAGCCAAAGTGGTTAGTGTTCAATTTGTATTTCTTAATCCATTCACCTTTTTATCCATATCCTCACCCCTGTGCCATCTGGCAACTGTCAAAAAGTTGGGCTCCCAACTGCTCACCTGCTTGCCTTCCTGATTGTCCCTAACTGCTTCTGCCTGCCAGCCTGATTACCCTCTAACCACTCTCCTGTCAGCCTGATTGATGCCTAACTGCTCCCTTGCCAGCCTGTTTGCCCCTAACTGCCCTCCCCTGCAGGAAGGGTCCTCTCCAAATGCTCTTCCCTGCAGGCCCAGTCACCCCCAACTTCCCTCCTCTGCCGGCCTGGTCACCCCTAACTGCCCTCCCCTTCAGGCTTGATCATACCCAACTGCCCTCCCTTGCAGGTCTGGTCCCTGCCAACTGCCCTCCCCTGCTGGCCATCTTGTGGTGGCCATCTTGTATCCACATGGGGGGTAGGATCTTTTGACCACATGGGGACAGTCATTTTGTGTGTTGGAGTGATGGTCAATCTACATAGTACTCTTTTATTAGATAGGATAGAAGCCTGGTGCACAGGTGGGGGCCAGCTGGATTGCCCTGAAGGGTATCCTGGATCAGGATGGGTGTTCCTTGGGGCTTGGCTTCCTCCACCGCCAGGGGCAACCCAAGCCTCCCTCCTGCTCTCTCTGTGGCTGTAGCCATCTTGGTTGGGTTAATTTGCATACTCGCTCTGATTGGGTGGTGGGCATGGCTTGTGGGTGTAGTGGAGGCACAGTCAGTTTGCATATTACTCTTTTATTAGATAGGATTTATCATTCTTCTTTTCCTTTCTATTCCACTTCCTCCTTTCCTCCAAAACCTCCTCTCCATCCTCCCCTCTTCTTCTCCTCCTCCTTCTTTTCCTCTTCCTCTTCCTCCTCCTCCTCCTCTTTCTCCTTCTTGTACTTTTTGAAGACCCCTTAACATTTCATGTAATACTGGTTTGGTAGTGAACTTTTTTAGCTTTTTCTTGACTGAGAAGCTTTTTATTTGACCTTCAATTCTAAATGATAGCTTTGCTGAGTATAGTAATCTTGGATATAAGTCCTTATTTTTCATCACTTTAAGTATTTCTTGTTACTCCCTTCTGGCCTGCAAAGTTTCTGTTCAGAAATTAGCTGACAGTTTTATGGGAGCTTCCTTTTAGGTAACTAACTGCTTTTTCTCTTGCTGCTTTTAAGATTTTCTCTTGGTCTTTAACCTTTCACATTTTAAATATGATGTGTCTTGGTGTGGGCCTCTTTGGGTTCCTCTGGTTTGGGTTTCTCTGCACTTCCTGGACTTATATCTCTATTTCCTTCACCAAGTTAGGGAAGTTTTCTTTCATTATTTTTCAAATAGGCTTTCAATTTTTTGCTCCCTCTCTTCTTCTTCCAGTATCCCCATGAAGCAAATGTTGGTATACTTGCAGCTGTCCCAGAGGCTCCTTACAGTATCTGCATTCTTTTTTTTCCTGTTCTGATTGAGTGGGTTTTTTTTCCTCCCTTTTTTCTTTATCTTCCAAATGGCTGATTTGATTCTTGGTTTTATCTACTCTACTGTTGATTCCCTATAAAGTAGTCTTCATTTTAGTTAGTGTGTCCTTCATGTCCTTCATGGTTCTTTTTCCTGGTTTCCATGTTACTTTTTATGCTGTTGAAGTTCATCTACTCTTCCCCTAAGTTCAGTGAGCTTCTTTATAACCAGTGTTTTGAATTCTGCATTTAGTAGATTACTTGTCTCCATTTTATTTAGTTCTCTTTCTGGAGTTTTCTTTCTTTCATTTGGGTCATATTTCTTTGTCTCCTCATTTTGGGAGCTTCCTGTGTTTCTTTTTATGTATTGGGTAGAGCTCCTATATCTCCTAGGCTTGGTAGAGTGGCCTAATGTAGTAGGTATCGTGTCGCACCCAGTGACACAGCGTCCCTGTTCATGCAAGCCAGGCATTTGAAGTATGCACCCTGTATGGGTTTGTACACCTCCTCTTGTAGTTGAGCCTTAAATGATGTTGGCACATCAAAGGGAGGGATTTACCTCCAGACCTATCAGGTGCAAGGATCACCTTCTTCTAACCACCATAGAGGATCAGTTATGTAGGGGCCCACCTCAGAGAACTAACTTCAACAGGGCTCTAGTGTCTGATGAGTGTGCCCTTTGATTGTGTTGCTTGTGGAGGTGGTTGAATGGTGATGCTTTGACATGGTCTGAAGCTGTCCACTGGATGCACTGGCTCTGGGGCCTCTTAGGAGGTGCGGGTCAAGGTCAGCTGCTGCCTGTGTTCTACCTGTGACCATCCAGCATGAATTACAAAGCAATCTGTAGATGGCTGCTACTTGTGCTAGGCATGGAGGTAGCCAAAGAGGCCAAGCTTTGAACCAAGGCTGGCTATACTAGTGCTAGATCTGGGGCCACTAAGCCAAAGTTATGGAACTTGCTGAGGCCAAATGCTGCTTGTTTGGAAAATTTGAAGCATGATCTAAGACAGGCCATTTGTATGGAAAAGCCACTGGAAACAGCTTTGGTGAGCCTGAACGTTGAGTGTGGTCAGGTCTCAGGGAGTCACCAGGGTAAGGCAAATAGTGTGAGACAGGATGATGGAGACTCAGAAATAGCATCTGCCTGCTGGTTATGTGTGTGTGTTGGAGAGGGTTCCAAAAAAGGAACAGTGTCCTCTGCCAGCACTACCTCCAGCTCTCTCCCTGATGTTGGACAATTCAGTTTCTCCCTGTGTGTCTCTGGTGCCTTCCAAGCTGTTGCCCCTGTGCTGAAGCTCAGAGGGAGTTAAAGTGAGTCCATGTGTGGGCCCTTTAAGAGGAACTGCCTGGGACTCCAGCAGCCTCTGTCTTCCTCAGCCACAGTTTCCACTAGTTTTAATATCCACAAGTTATGGGGACTTCTCACTTAGCATTGGAACTCTTGACTGGGGTGGGGGAGGGAGAAGGAGGGACCAGGACCCCGCACTCCTCAGGGGGATCTCTGCAGACAATATCTCTCCTGATTTTTACGTACTACGTGTGGATGTGGGAATAGCCCTTTCTTCATCTCCACTCCTTCTATTAGTCTCATGTGGTTTCTTCTTTAATTCTCTAGTTGTAGGACTTACATTCAGCTAGATTTTACACAGTTCTGAATGATGGTTGTTCTATAGTTTAGTTATAATTTTGATGTGGTTGTGGGAGGAGGTGAGTAAGAAGTCTGTGTATACAGGGTGTCCCAAAAATGTATTCACACTTTAACAGCTGATTCTGTTACATTTTGAAAATGAAATTACTTTAATAAACAATGCCTTTCTAATTATTTTAAAAATATTTCCTTAGGCCACAGAGTATGTGTATTATAAAAGGTCTTAATGAGACAGGCTAATAAGCCAGGATAAGTGAAATAGGGAAACTGAGACAGATAATTAAATGGCCAAATAATTTGCAGCTGTCTAGCAAATCACAAAATCCTATCTTCCCTAACTAACCAAGAACACTTAAGAGTAAATGGTTTACATTTCTCCCTAACCAAAGGGTAAAAACTTAAATCACCCTACTCAGGGAGATAGCAGAAATCCAATTAGTGCCAACCACACCCAAGGACATGAAGTTAAGAAAATAAACCTCATTTTGGCACATAAGCATAAACTGATGAATATTTTATTGAGATCCTCCCCTAAACCCCCAGCCTTTAAAACCCTCAAGTAGAAGGACCCACCCAGGGGAGCCCCTGAAACTGCCTCCAAAGCCCCTTTTTCTCTGACTTTCCAGTGAACCAGAGCAGCCCTGCCTGGCTTATTTCTTTCCTATGACATTTTTGGAGCCCAAGCACCCCCACCTAGACTTTCTCCTTGTTGCTTCTACCTTAGGCCATTCCTTTCTTCACTGTCCCCAGCTTTAATACACATACTCTCAGATTCACCTGGGCTTGTATTGTGGAATCTTCCTTGCATGAAGTCAAGAACCTACCCATGGTAGGAATCCAAGATGGCAGCATAGGTAAACACCTACACTGCTGCCTTGCACAAAAATTTCAAAACTACAACTAAAAGACAGAATGGACATCATCCAGAATCATAGGAAAGCTGGCTGAGTGGAAATTCTACAACTAGAAGAAAAGAGAGGGACTCACAGAGACCCAGACAGAGGAGCTGCAAAAAGCTGAGGTACGGAGAGAGCGGGTGCTGGGGTACCTGGCTGGCTTTCTCTGGTGGGAGGGAGATGGAGACTCCCAATGGCATTGAACCCTTTATCCTACAACACTAAACCCCAAGTCCAGCAAAAATTAATAGGTGGGGAGTTTGGACTGTGAAAAGGGAGAAGTGCACAGAAATTTAGGGGAGTCGCAAAAGATCAGAAGTTTAGTGGCGCGCACAGCACTTCGCGCAGAAGACCGAGTGCTGATTGTGCCGCTGGCTTTCACAAGTGGGCGGGAGACAGACCTCCCAACTGTGCCACTTCTAACTTCACTAAACCCCAGTTTCCGGCAGGGGAGCCAGAAAGGCAGCAGTCTAGAGGCACTGCGAGAGCATGCGCACGCACACAGGGACTGCTCCAGTGATTACCCAATCACGTGAGACACAAAGGCCGTGGAGGGCGGGGCCATCTGAAAGGCAAGGAGGTCCCTTAAGCCCTGAGACTCCACCCATCCCAAGCTCAACAGAGGCTTTTGCAGTTTTGTAAGTCTTTTATCATAAGGCAGAATCCAACACAGAAGTTCTCCCAGCATAGTGAAAATGCAGAGACAAAGGAAGAGATCACAAACAAAACAAATGGAGGAAAACAAACGACTGTATATAGAGTTCAAAACCACGGTTATAAGGTTTTTCAAGAATATCCTAGAAAAGATGGATAAAGTTAGCGAGACCCAAGAGGAGATGGAAAAGGACCAACTAGAAATTAAACATACACTGACTAAAATAAAAAATATACAGAGACTTAACAGCAGACCAGAGGAAGGCAAGAATCAAGTCAAAAATTTGAAATATAAAGAATCAGAAAACACTCAACTGGAAAACCAAGAAGAAAAAAATTAAAAAATTTGAAGATAATGTAAGGAGCCTCTGGGACAGCTTCAAGCATACCAACATCAGAATTGTGGGGTGCCAGAAAAAGAGAAAGAGTAAGATACTGAAAACATATTTAAAGAAATAATGATTGAAAACTTCTCACATCTGGTAAAAGAAATAGACTTACAAGTTCAGGAAGCACACAGAATCCCATATAAAAGGAATCCAAAGAGGACCACACCAAGACACATCATAATTAAAATACCAAGAGCAAAAGACAAAGAGAGAATATTAAAAGCAGCAAGAGAAAAACAGGTATAAGGGAACACCCATATGATTCAGCTGATTTCTCCACAGAAACTATGCAGGCCAGATGGGAGTGGCAAGAAATATTCAACGTGATGAATAGCAAGAACCTACAACTAAAAATACTCTACCCAGCAAAGCTATCATTCAGAATTGAAGGGCAGATAAAGAGATTCACAGATAAGAAAAAGCTAAAGGAGTTAATCAACTCCAAACCAGTATTATATGAAATGCTGAAAGGCACTTTTTTTAGAAGAGGAAGAAGAAAAAGGTAAAATATAAAAAATTATGAACAACAAATACATATCTATCAACAAGTGAATCTAAAAATTAAGTGAATTAAAAATTTGATCAGCAGAATAAACTGGTGAATATAATAGGATCAGGAGCATAGAAAGAGAGTGGACTGATAATTCTCAGGGGGAAAGGGGTGAGGGGTGTATTGAGAGAGACTGGACAAAAATCATACATCTATGGATGAGGTCAATGGGAGGGAGGTAAGGTTAGAGGTAGGGTTGGGAACCGGGTGGAGGGGAAAAAAGAGAAACAAATGTAATAATCTCAATAATAAAGATTTCATTAAAAAAAGAAAAAAAAGAACCTACCCACTATTGGCCAGCCTGGGACAGACCAGCT
This sequence comes from Lasiurus borealis, assembly GCA_004026805.1. Lineage (NCBI taxonomy): Eukaryota > Metazoa > Chordata > Mammalia > Chiroptera > Vespertilionidae > Lasiurus > Lasiurus borealis. Next base: position 35,970 of record PVJN01015659.1, on the reverse strand, counting down.
CTGATTCTTGTCTGGTAGGCTGGGTCGGTGTCCACCACTCCAGCCAGTGTTAGTGGCTTATTTTAAATACATACATACATATATATGTATGTATATGTGTATATATATATATATATATATATATATATATATATATATATTTTTTTTTTTTTTGGATTTTTTACAGAGAGGAGGAGAGAGACAGAGAGTTAGAAACATCTATCAGCTATCTCCTGCACACCCCCTACTGGGGATGTGCCCTTGACAGGAATTGAACCTGGGACCCTTCAGTCCACAGGCTGATGATCTATCCACTGAGCTAAACTGGTTTTGGCAAGTGCCTTATTTTCGTCACTTTCACATGACGTGAAATTTTTAGTAGACAGGAAATAGCCAGTTTTGCAACTTCAATTCCAGCTTTAGGGCCTAACAACTCTGTGAGCCTAATTTGGCTCCCAGGAGGCATTCAAGACAATGGTGGCCCTCAGCAAAGTTGAGCAAGTTTGAGTGAAGAGACCCAAGAAGCAGTTCTCTAACCTGCTGCTATGGAGCTATCAATTCAGGGCTTCATGTGAAAGGCAGAGGGAATACTCAGGAGTTCTTTTCTTTTTCCTTTAAGTCCTTACCCAAGGACATATTTTTATGTGCCCTGACTGTGAATCGCATTCACAAGCTTTTGGTGAATGGGACAGTACTTCTACCAACTGAGCCATCCGGCCAGGGCCCAGGTCTTTTCTGTATCAGCCTCTGATTCCTGCTAGTCACTCCACTTAACGCCTATTTTCTCTCTAAGGTCTCAGAATACTTGCAGCTCCTCTTTCCTGAGCATTACTGTGTGCTGGACCCTTTTCTATGCACTTCCAGCACCATCTCCTCTCAGGTTGGTACATTACTGTCCTGTTTTGCAGATGAGAGGATTGAGGCAGAGAGAGGTTATGCTCTTCTTCTGTGGTTACCTTGCTGGTAATTTTGGCCTCTACCCAGGTTCACTAGTCTGCGGGGCCTGTGCTTTCCACCACAGAACTTCCGTGCCTCGCGCTACTTCCCTGGAGTATTAGCTGGATTCTGACCTCTCAGAATGCTTTTGTTTGTAGTATAATTTTAAGACATCAGGTTATTGAAAATGTGTTTTATTTAAAAAGGCCAGATTTCTCCTATTTTCTGCTTTCCCCAAAAGATTAAGATCTGAAATGCTTTTCTATAAACTTGCTGAGGGCAAAGCCCACATATTTGTCTCTATGTGAAACTGTCCACCACAGCAATTAGAGCCTGGCTGTCCCTGTCTGAATGTGATGTTAAACAGAGCAAGTTTTCCCTAGATTCAAATCTGATACATAGGCCACAAAGATAAGTCAAAGGAACTAAGGTTAAACTAATTCAGTATCGACTACATGTGTGTGTGGTGAGCTGGATCTGAAACTAAATGCAAGGCAGCATCAACTAACTACCTGTGCATTGGCCCGGAGCACTTGCAGGGTCACTGATATGACCGAAACAGGACACTTGGTGTCTGCCATACGTTGGATTTTCACATATATTATTTTTCACAAGCATGGGAGAAGCTAGCAGGGTAACTATGGTTATCCTTGGGTTTGTTTTTGGTTGTTGTGTGTTTTTTCTCAGAGGGAGCTGAAGTTTATTTATTTTAAAATATATTTTATTGATTTTTTATAGAGAATAGAGAGTTAGAAACATCAATTAGAGAGAAACATCGATCAGCTGCCTCATGCACACCCCCACTGGGGATATGTGCCTGCAACCAAGGCACATGCCCCTGACTGAGCCAAACCGGTCAGGGCGGGAGCTGAAGTTTAGACAGTCCTTTGGCTTGCCTGGCCTCCATTCATCAGGGGCTGGTGAGCCTGAGGAGCAGAGTCCTGGGAGGCCACCCTACGCTCCTTCGGGACAGGGACAGGCTCTGCTTCCTGGTCCTTTCTCTTCTTGTTCCTGGGATCAGAGGGCGTGCAGAGAGTTTATTCTCAGGTACCGGGAGAAGATCACATGGAGCCGGCGGAACCATAGGAGCTGGCTGCGGTGGCAGGACATGGCCCTCTGCGGGAAATCAGAGCACCAGTTAGCAAACACGGGCACTGGAGTGGTTCCTGTTAACTTCAGTTTCATCTTCCTCCCAACAACACCCCAATGCTATAGCTTTCACTGGCTTCTTCCTGTTACCTTGGAACTGAGGACTGGCTGCCACGTACCACCTCTCTCCCCTATGCCACACACTCCCTGTGATGTCAACAGAGGATACGCATGGCCTGGAGCACTTAGTCTCCACGCAGCATTTCAATTTTAACAACCTGAGTTAAATGCTATTATTATTTCTTAAAAAATAGATGAGGAAACACATCGGTCTCAAGCAGCTAGTTCAGAATGGGCTGACATTTGAACCCAGAGCCATCCAGTTGCCTTTGGAATCTTTGTACTTAATCACTTTGCTCTAGCACTTCACATGTATGACATCCAGGGTGTTTTACGAGGGCAGCTAGACTACCAGGCTCAGGCTCCTCTGAATTCGGTAGCCTGGAAGGTACAAGTGCTGTTAGAGAGGAAGGAAAAATGGTGCACACAGGCATGGGTTCTCTTTGCTGCCCAATAGAAGAGATGTTTTTAAAAAAGAACAGATAATAGTTACTATATATTAAGATATAGACTGTTTCTGCCTGTTTTTCTTTAAGTACCAAAGTGATCTTCCTCTCCAAGTTAATATCATTATAAACCTTTCTCTGAATAACTCATTTTACATTTGTCAGGACATATATGGCTTCAGAGATGTAGATACACCTGTGATAATGACAAGCTTTAAGGGAACTATCGCCCCAGCTGGTGTGGCTCAGTGGATAAAGTGTTGGCCTGCGGATGAAGGGTCCCTGGTTTGATTCTGGTCAAAGGCACATACCCAGGTTATGGGCTCGAGCCCCAGTAGGGGTGTGCAGGAGGCAGCTGATCAGTGATTCTCTCTCATCATTGATGTTTCTATCTCTCTTTCACTCTCCTTTCCTCGCTGAAATAAAAATATATATATATTTTTTAAAAAGAAAATAAGTCCTAACCAGTTTGGCTCAGTGGATAAGGATGAACTTTTGTAGTCTAAGACACATGATTTGTCTCCTTAAAAATAGTTCCCAAGTTATAAGAATTTCCTACGTCATGCTGTCAACTGACCAATTGATTTTAGCTTCCTAATATTTCAATGAGTTTTCAGCATCCATTCAATAAGGAATTATATATTTATTGTCAACTTGGTTTTTTACAAATTTTATTATTCCTATTACTTTTGGTGCAAAATTTCCTAGGGAATACTACAAAATGTCAAAATTATTTCTATTCCCCACCCTCCCCACTTTAGAGTATTTTCATTACATGTCTTTTAAACTATGATTTTATTAGTTATACACTAATACTATATCATTCACTTGCTGCTGTTAGTTCAGTCATGCACATTCTTGCACATAAATCTCTGGACACAAACTTGGTTAAATTTTTTTTTTTAAGATAAAATCTTCAGAGATAAAAATTATGAGTCAAAGTAAGTATAAATGTATTATATAATACAAGTAATGCTGCTTATTTTATAAACAGTTTTAAACATTACAAGAGCCCTGGTAAGAAGGCTCATTTGGTTGGAGCATCCTCACAGGCATCAAGAGGTGATGGGTTTGATTCCTGATCAAGGCACATACCAAGGTTTTGGTTTGATCCCCAGTCGGGCCGTGGGCGGGAGGCAACTGATAAATGTTTCTCTCTCACATCTGTTTTTCCACCAAAAAACTATTAGATCTAATAAATGAATTTGACAAAATTTCAGGATAAAAAAAATCAATATCCAGAAATAGATGGCATTTTTATACACCAATAATAAACTATCAGAAAGAGAAACTCAGAAAATAATCTCATTTATTACTATAACCAAAAAAATAAGGGACTTAAGAATAAATTTAACCAAGGACATAAAAAACCTGTACTCAGAGAGCTATATGACATTGAAGAAAGAAATGAAGATACAAATCAGAGGAAGCTTATAACACAGACTTACAGTTAGGTCTTTTATCCATTTTGAGTTTATTCTTGTGTATGGTGTAAGTTAGTGGTCTAGTTTTATTTTTTTGCATGCACCTGTCCAATTTTCCCAGCACCATTTATGAAAGAGAACTAGACTCCTGAAATTTGTGTGCAGGAGAGGGTGTCCTCAGCCCAGACTGCACCCTCTCCAATCTGGGACCCACCAGGATTGGGCCTGAACGGGCAGTTGGACATCCTTCTCACAATCCAGGACTGCTGGCTTCCAACTGCTCACCTGCCTGCCTGCCTGATTGCCCCTAACTGCTTCTGCCTACAAGTCTGATAGACACCTAACTGCTCCCCTGCTGGCCCAATCAATGCCTAACTTCTCCCCTGCCAGCCCGATTGCCCCTAACTACCCTCCCCTACTGGCCTGGTCCCTCCCAACTACCCTCCCCTTCAGGACTGATCCCCCCCCCAACTGCCCTCCCCTGCCAGCCTGGTTACCCCTAACTGCTCTCCTCTGCAGGCCTGGTTGCCCCCAACTGTCCTCCCCTGGAGGCATGGTCCTCCCTAAATGCTTTCCCCTGCAGACCTTGTCCCCCGCCCCCAACAGCCCTCCCTTACAGGCCTGGTCCCTCCCAACTGTCCTCCCCTACAGGCCTGGCTACTCCCCTAACTACCCCCTACTAGCCTGCCTGGTTGCCCCCAACTTCCCCCCTGCCTGATCATCCCCCAACTGCCTTCCTGCTGGCCTGACTGCCCCAAAGTGCCCCCCTGCCAGACTGCCTGGTCACTCTCCAACTGCCCCCATACTGGCCTGGCTGCCCCTCAACTGCCCCCTGTTGGCCTTGCCAACCCTCAACTGCCTTCCTACTGGCCTGGTCACCCTGATCACTCCCCAACTGCCCCCCTGCCAGCCTAGCCACCTCCCAACTGCCCTCCTGCTTGCCTGGTCACCCCCTAACTGTCATGAAGGAAGTCGGACGTCTGGAAGATGTTTGGCCATCTGGTCTAGTTAGCCTATTACCCTTTTATTAGTATAGACTAGAGGCCCAGTGCACGAAATTCATGCATCAGGGTTGGATGTTCCTCAGCCCAGGCTGCACCCTCTCCAATCCGGGACCCCTTGGGGATATCTGACTGCCCCTTGTGGGGGGATGTCTGACTGCCCCCTGTGGGATCAGGCCTAAATCGGCAATCAGACATCTCTCTCACAATCAAGGACCACTGGCTCCTAATCACTTACCTTCCTAATGCCCCCAATGGCCCTCTACTGCGGACCTGGTTGTCCCCAACTGCCCTCCTCTGCTGGCCTGATCTCACCCCCAACTAACCTCCCCTGCCGGCCTGATTGGCCCTAACTGCCTCTGTCTCGGCCCCCATCACCATGGCTTTGTCTGGAAGGAAGTTGGACGTCCGGAAGATGGCTGGTCGACCCCGTCTAATTAGTATATTACCCTTTTATTTGTATAGAGAGTCTGGCCGGCATGGCTCAGTGGTTGAAGGTCAACCTGTGAACCAGGAGGTTTCAGTTGACATCCCAGTTAGGGTCCAGGTCCAGGTTGTTGGCCCGATCCCGTGTGGGATGTGTAGGAGGTAGCTGATCAATGATTCCCTCATTATTGATGTTTCTATCTCTCTCTCCCTATCCCTTCTCCAAAATCAATAAAAATATAAGAGTAAATATATTCTTATGTACATATATTTATCTAATGCTCTTTATATAGAAGATAAAAGCCAACATATTAACTAGGGTTACATATGAGAGGTGGAATTACAGGAAATTTTATTTTAATTTTCTTTTGATGCTTTTATGCATTTCCACATTTTTTACAATAAGCATATGTTATTATTTGCTTTTTTAGCATGTATTACTTTACAATCAGTACAAAAAAAAAAAGTTCTTGAAAATCTATGACTTCAGGTCCAGCACGCAGGGGCAGAGGCTAGCTGCTGGGGGAGGCTCTGGTTAGGCCTCTGTAGGGCCAGGGTTGAGGAGCCCGTAGTCAGGGGCAGATCTGGAGTTGGGGTATACAAAACGTTGCAGTCCTCACCTTAGCCTGTGTCACTTCTTTGCTGGTGAGCATGAAGAGGACATCGCTGGCATGAAGCAGAGTTAAGGGCAGGTCCAGAAGGGAAATGTACTTGCGCAGCACATTCACAGACTGAAGTATGAGCACCATGCACCCTGCGTTGAGGAAAGCAGGGGGGAGGAGGGAAGAGCTGTTGCTTCCAGACAGATTTTCCTTAGCACCCTACATGCCCCTTGGGGCTCAGGGCAGGGCAGTGGTCCTTTGTCTATCATTCTCACAGATGAGATGAGTGAAAGGACCGCAGGACACCTGGCCTGCTGCCTCTCCCTGCTACAGTCTTAGCAAGAAAAGGTTGGTGCTAGAGGTTGGGATTTGGCTATCAAAAGGCCAGGGGAAAGAGGTCAGAGACAGGAATTTCTATATTAGGAGGCCAGAGGTCTGCTCCTGCCTGGTCAGGAAAGAACTAGGAAAGTCCCTTAACCTCTCTGAGCCTCAGTTTTCTCATCTGTAAAAGAGTGATAATGTGGGACCTGCCTATTTCACAAGGTTAACAAATAAGAATCAAATAAACTATAGTCAAGATCCAAAGACCTCACAGCTTGGTAACCTCAGTAAGCCTCTCAGAATGGGAACACATTTACCAGTTTTCAAATCTTTCATCTTCACAGCATTCCTGGGAGGGATGTGCATTGTCCCATTGAAAGACCAGACACTAACTCATAGGTCAAGCAGCCACACCACACAGTATATGACAGGTGGGGGCTTGCACCATCCTTTGGGTTAGGAAGAGTTTTGAACTCAAGCAGATTAATCCATCAAGCACCCACCAGTCAGTTTCAATCTGGCTAATTGACTGCGAAATGGGAGCTGAGTTTGGACGGACAGACTAAACGAATACCAGAGGTGGAAAAGACCTACCCATGAGAAAGCTAGAAGGCGAGTGGACAAGGCCTGGCATGTCTACTGCACCACAGTTCGCCCAGATGATTAGCTGAACATGATTTCTGGGTGTCTGTGGGGGTGTTTCCAGTGGGATTAACATTTGAGTCAGTAGATTGCCTTCCAGTGTAAGTGTGTGTGTGTGTGTGTGTGTGTGTACTTTTCTGCCTGACAGACCCAGGATGCTGGTCATCTGCCATCAGGCCCTGGGCTTGGACTGGGATTTCATAGTTGGCTCCCTGCTTCTAGGGGGCGGGGCCCTGGGCTGGGATTGGGATCTCATGACTAGCTCTCTGCTTCTCTGGCCTGGAGCTCAGACAGAATGACACCACCTGCTCCCCTGGGCCTCCAGCTTAGACGGCAGATCCTGGGCTTTCTCAGTTTCCATAACTGTATGAGCAATTCCTTGTAATTAATAGGTAACAATACTCTCCTATTAACATAAGATGGCAGAGTAGCAACGTAAAGCTTTTAGTACTGAGTCTCTTAGCTGACTTTGGTTCAGGACTTGCAGCAGCAGTGATCGCTGAGCAAAGAGTGCCTAGCGTAGTTGGCCAAGATGCCGAATATCAAAATCTTTAGTGGCAGCTCCCACCAGGATTTGTCCCAGAGAATTGCTGACCGCTTGGGCCTGGAGCTAGGCAAAGTGGTGACACATGAAATTCAGCAACCAGGAGACCTGTGTTGAAATTGGTGAACGTGTCTGTGGAGAGGATTTCTACATCGTTCAAAGTGGCTGTGGTGAAATTAATGACAATCTAATGGAGCTTTTGATTATGATTAATGCCTGTAAGATTGCTTCAGCCAGCCGGGTTACTGCAGTCATCCCATACTTCCCCTATGCCCGACAGGATAAGAAGGCTAAGAGCTGGGCTCTGATCTCAGCCAAACTTGTTGCAAATATGCTCTCTGTAGCAGGTGCAAATCATATTATTACCATGGACCTTCATGCTTCTCTAATTCAGGGCTTTTTTGATATCCCTGTGGACTATTTGTATGCAGAACCAGCTGTCTTGAAGTGGATAAGGGAGAATATATCTGAGTGGAGGAACTGCACTATTGTCTCACCCAATGCGGGGGCGGGGGGAGCTAAGAGAGTTATCTCCATTGCAGACCAGTTGAATGTTGACTTTGCCTTGATTCATAAAGAACGGAATTAGACCAATGAAGTGAACCGCATGGTGCTCGTAGGAGATGTGAAGGATCAGGTGGCCATTGTAGTGATGACATAGCTGATACTTGTGGCACAATCTGCCATGCAGCTGACAAACTTCTTGCAGCTGGAGCCACCAGAATTTATGCTATCTTAACTTACGGAATCTTTTCTGGCCCTGCCATTTCTCGCATTAACAATGCATGCTTTGAAGCAGTAATGGTCACCAATACTATACTTCAGGAGGATAAGATGAAGCATTGCTCCAAAATACAAGTTATTGACATCTCCATGATTCTTGCAGAAGCCATCAAGAGAACTCACAATTGGGAATCTGCTTCCTACCTGTTCAGCCATGTCCCTTTATACTAGAATAACTTCTGAGGCTTTTAAAAAATAAAGTGAACCCCTAACCTTGTTTAAAGAAAACCACACAAACTCTCCTATTGGTTCTATCAGTTCTGGTTCTCTGGAGAACCTTGACCACACCCTCAGTCTTCCCCCAAAGCAGGGGGTGCTGCCTGCTGGCTGGGCACTTCTCAGTGGATACACCCAGGTTCTGAGACCCAGGGACCCTCATAGACAGAACCCTGAGCCAAGACAGGAAGAGGTTGGCCTAGGGCAGCTCTCTGTAGACACAGTTATAAATTTCACACTAATAGGTTTCCTAGAGTACCAGGGCTTTCCCTGACCTAGCGGCCTTTAGCACAAGGGATGGGCTTACCTTCAGGTAACTTCCCTTCCAAATGGAGGGTCCTGGGGAGGGAAAGGACAGAGTGAAAGGAGTAAAATGATCTTTGCAGGTAACAGGAAGGGCCTTCTGAGGAAGCCTGCCACCCTCATGGTCCCTCCAGGTCAGTTTCTAGGTTGTTTTTTTGCATAAATTGACACATGGATTTCTGCTACAGCTGAAGGGTCCACAGTGGGCACCTAACCCAAGGACAGCCAGTACCAATCTGGAGGCTAGGCAGGGGTGACGAAGAGCCCTGGCTCAGATCTTGCCCATTTGGAGAGGAAGGGGTGGACTATTTTATTTTTATAATATATTTTTATTGATTTCAGAGGAAGGGAGAGGGAGAGAGATAAAAACATCAGTGATGAGAGAGATGTAGAACAAAGTGTTGACTTCCTCATCCATTGATTGGCTGCCTCCTGCATGGCCTCTACTGGGGATCGAGCCCACAACCCAGGCATGTGCCCTGACTTGGAATCAAAACATGACCTCCTAGGTCAATGCTCAATCACTGAGCCACACCAGCCGAGCAGGTAGGAGACTATTTTAAAATGCTGACATTTCTTCCCTGGCATCCTTGCTCCTTTCCGACCTGCTCCACTCACTCCCAACTCTGACAGCGGAGCTCTGTGTCTTCTCCTTCAGAGGGAGGCAGGTTCAGCAGCAGGGATTTCAGAACCTCTGGCCCACTTTGTTTTAAAAGCTGAGGGTGGAAGATGAGGCAGGTAGTCTGGATACAGACACACATGAAAAGGGCTTCTTGGGAGCAGAGGCTAAGAAGAGAAGTTGGAGAGAACTGATAGAGTATGAGCCCTGAGAAGTACAAAATCAAAGAAAGGTTCCTGGGATCCTGAGCACAGAGGCAACTGGTCCTGCAGTCTGGATGGAGCCCTGGGGTATTCAGAGTTCGAGGTAGTCAGGATCTCCAAGGAAAGAATGGGAATGCAGGTCTCAGCTAAGGAGAAAGTTGAGCACTGGAGACGAGCAGCTGTGCCGAACCTGCACTGCACCACCGGAACCAAGGAGCTGGTGCTGGAGGAGACAGAATAGGGGGCTGTGGGTGCAAGAGTGCAGGGTGCCTTTGGTGTAAGGAAGCCAGGCTGAGGCCCAGGAGTAGCCAGAGTGGCAGAGAGCACAAGCTGCTTCAAGGCATCACAGCAGTGACAGGCAAGTTCAGATACCACAAAAATGTTAAGACCAATTGAGGACTGAATAGACCTGGGGGGCTATGGGGACTATTTTAGTAGGTTGGTGGGAGTAGGAGGCAGGCAGAGGGGAGGAAGGACGGAGGTCTCAGGACTGGTCCTCTGCTCAGCAGGGCTGGAAGCCTGTGCACAAGACACGAGGTCCAGCGAGTAGTAGCACCTGAGGCTGGCCTGCTCAGACCGGGGTCCACACCACAGATGGAGTGCAGGCCAGAGTGTGGAAGTGGGGCACTCAGAAGACAAATCTTATCCCCTGGGCCTTTCTGCTCAGAACTGAAGGGCTGTGTGCCGCTGCAGAGGCAGCATTAGGTGACAGGTAAGGGGAGCATGGAGGCTCACAGGAATAGCTGCAGGTGGAGACTTGGGGTCTGCCTCCAAGATGGAAACCGGACGGCATGCCTGCTAGGAAACTGTAAAAGGAATTGGCCTGAGATTGGATGCCACCCGGGGCAGCCTCTTCTGGAAGAAGCTTCCCACAGTTTACAGAGCGGATGTGGCTGTGTGGCCCTCCCCCAGGGTCTCCCCTCCTATGATGTTTCTTTGTTTTTTCTGGCAGCTTCCTGTGGCAAGAACACAAAAGAAAGGCCAAAAGGCACCTGGGAAGGAATAGATGAGGAAGACAGCACTGATGCCCTACTGGGTGCTGTTCTGTAGATGCTTTGTTCCACATCTTGTTTCATTTCCTCAGAACAATAACGTGTGCATATTTGCATCTTTTGGATGACAAACCGTTTACAGGTTCACACAGGCTTGCTTACTGAGGGGCAGTGGGGTGCACTTCGAGCCCTAGAAAAGGAGATAGGACCTGTGTTCTAGTGTCACTTTGTCTCTGGGAAGCTGGGGAGCTCAGGGTAAATCTCTCCTTATGTCTGTTGGTGCCTGCGAGAAGAACTGCAAGAAATAACGTGGCCTTTCCCTCCAGCATGGTGGGTGCTGCTGGGCAAAGCTGCCAGCCACCCTTGTCTCAGACACGGAAGGACAATTGCCTGAGGCTGAGAGAAGGGGTCATACTGGGAAGGTGGGAAGAAACAAAGCCAGCAGGAGAGGGACTTGGGGCGAGGGCCCCACAACAGGTAGGGGTGAGGAGGAAAAGGATAAGAGTAAGAAGCAGATCTGTGTTCTGCAGGGGCACAGCCAGCCTCCAACAGCTGTGGCACCAGCAGCCAGGGAGCCACCTGAGAAAACCATATAGCCACACCACACTTGACAATGCATATGGGAGCTGGGGAATTCAGACAAGCAGGAGGAACTCCGGAGCTTTCTGAGAAACAATGTAAGATGCTGGGACAGGAAGACTTTTGGGGTGTGAGACGGGGAACTGATGACTGTGAACTTCCCAGGAGTGTCCCTGTATGGGGTGAGGGGCCCCTGCAAGATCATTTTCCAAGGAGCATGGACTTAGGCACATCAACACATTGTTTTATCTCAAGCACAGTGACCTTTACTCATACATAAAGCTACACCTCAGGCTCTTTTCCAAAGGAAGTGTCCCCACAGTCCTGTCTGCATAAAACTGTCCCGGGGCTCTTTGCCCAGATGGAAGCCTTCCCCACTCTCCCCACTTCAGTGGTGGAGACAGGGCGTGGTAGGGACAGGGAAGGGACTAGCCTGAAGTGCCCTGCAACAGTCTTGGTGTTTACAGCAGCCCCAATCTGGTCCCTTCTGTGGGGCAGCTGAGTAGTAAATGCCAAAGCTCAGCGAACACCAGAATGAGGGGAGTCACCACTTTAGCTCTCCATGGGGCTGACTGTCCACTCTAGTCTTGGGAGCCAAGACCTCAGAGTAACTACCAGGTTGGTTGAAAGATCCTTCATGGTATCCTCATCTTCCCTCGTGTCTTCAAGAAAAATTGCATCTCCGGCTGTAAGCAGGGAATGTATCTTTCCTGAACATGAAGGCCTTAATGCAGGTTCAGGTCTTTCTACAAGTGGAGCCTCTGGCTGGGATAGGATGTGAGTGGTCTTCCTATGGCAGGAGCAGTCTTCCCTGTGTCAGGGAAACAGGGGGACACTGTGGAAAGACTGGGTGATCATTTACAGCCTCTTCCAGTAGGCAATGCACACTTTAGGGACAACACTGGAAGATTCTAATACTGGGTGGGTCTTCAGAGGCAGCAGATGAGACACTAAATGGAACCCTAGGGTTCCTGGGGTTTGGGGCTACCTCTGCCACCCCAGCCTGGCAGTGCTGGGCAAACCGCCTCCCTGGGAGAAACGAGGAGGCCCGACTGGATGTGTAAGGTCATTCCACCGTCACGTATCTCTCTGCTCCAGTTTGAGAAGGTTGGGCATGCTGAGGAGGTAATAGGTAAGTCCTTCACTTCAAGCTGCCTCTTTCCTTCCTCAGTAATTGGACCAGGTCTACCAAGCTACTGCCATCATGCTCACAGGAAGCCCTTCTCTTGAGGACGGGAAACATGATATGTTCATATGACTCTGAGTAAGTCCCTAATATCTTTGAGGTTCAGGTTTTATTTTTTACTGGTAAAATCCATATCAGTCAAATAGGGTGAAGTACAAGTAAGATTTCATATTATGTAAATACATCCCCCCTCCTGCAAAGAAAGATATGAAATCGTGTATAAAATATACAACAGCTTGACCAGGTGACTCAGTTGGTTGGAATGTTGTCCCATGTACCAAAAGGTAGCAGGTTCAATTCCAGGTCAGGGCATATACCTAGGTTGTGGGTTTGATCTTCTGTTGGGGCACATATGGGAGATAACCATTCTCTCTCTCTCTCTCTCTCTCTCTCTCTCTCTCTCTCTCTCATCAATAAAAACATATCCTTGGGTGAGGAATATACGTATATATATAAAATAGATGACAACAAAAATAAATGAGAATAGGGAGGAAGAAGCCAGGAGGCACACTGGTTCACACAACTCAATCCTTAAAGACTTGTACATATGCTACTAAGGATTGCACATTTGGCCCTAGAGGTTTCAGTGGCCAAAGCAAAGAAAGTAAATCAGTTCCCCTGTTGCTGTATCCATGATGTAACACACACACACATATACACACAGCTGTTTGGGAGATGAAACATCAGGACTTGAGAGATTTCGGGAGATGTAATGAGCACCATCGCTACCACCGCTTGTTGCTAACAGTGCAGTTTCACAGTGCTTCAGAAGCCGTACCCCTGAGCAAATGATAAGCATCTCTCCCTCCCTCTCCCCCCATGACCCGGAGAATTATACCTCACAGCCACATGCAGAGCCACGTGATTGCGGTGACCGCTTACTCCCCCAGCATCGAAAGTCACCACCTGCAGAGAAAGAGAGGGTTTCACTCCTGCCCTGGCACTAGCCAGCTGTGCCCTCCTTTGGGCAGGATAGAAGAGAGCAGGGCCAGGAAACTCCTCATGTTCTGAGCATATCTGAACTGACCTGGCTCAGATCAATGGTGTGTAACTATGGGTGTGGCCGACTGTGCGGAGACTTTTCCACAGTGGGTTTTGCTGTTAGTTCTTGTTCCTGGCGGTGGAGCAGAATAAAATTCAGCCATGATGTGCTATTAAGTTCAGAGTAGCTTTGTCTTTATCTGCATCGCTAGTTATATATTAACACATTGAGTTTTCCTGGCTGGCTGCCGTGTGCACTTTGTTCATGATGCTGCCTGAGCTATCAGGTCTCTTTTCCTTGTGCCTTACTGAGGTCACAAAAGCTTTAAGGGACAATTTTCACCATGACTTGGGGTTAAGTACACAGCAGAAATATGTTTAATCATAGATGGCCTTTGCTTCCATTCCCACAAATATCGATCTGTTTCTTAACTAAACACTTAGATTTTAGCTGAGACCGGTTTGGCTCAGTGGATGGAGCGTCGGCCTGCGGACTGAAGGGTCCTGGGTTCGATTCCGGTTGGGGGCATGTATCCTGGTGGTGGGCGCATCCCCAGAAGGGGGTGTGCAGAAGGCGGCTGATTGATGTCTCTCTCTCACCGATGTTTCTAACTCTATCCCTCTCCCTTCCTCTCTGTAAAAAATCAATAAAAAATATTAAAAAAACAAAAACTTGGATTTTAACATTTCAGTTCTACATGGATGGGTTTTAAAAAGCCCAAGGAACAATTTAAATAATAACAATGATAATATAATATGATAATAATAATAACAATAAAAGAATAACTCGAATAATAAAAGAAATATTCTAGAGAAATCAAGGACTCAGAAAAAGGAAGAGTACTGGTTGGTTATGGGTGATAGAAAGAGGCTAGCTATCCCCAGGGGAGGAAGGTGACCACATAGCATAGATGAAGGGTCCTGAAACTGGAATTGGAAGAGGCTTGGAAGGAATTCATGACCAGTCTTTCTTTTTATATATATATTGATTTCAGAGAGGAAGGGAGAGGGAGAAAGAGATGGAAACATCAATGATGAGAAGAGAATCATTGATTGGCTGCCTCCTATACAGACCCCACTGGGGATTGAGCCTGAAACCCGTGTATGTGCCCTGACTGGGAATCAAACTGTGACCTCCTGATTCACAGGTCAACATGCAACCACCAAGCCACACTGGCCGGGCTGACTGGCCTTTCTATACTACACCATATAAAACATGTTTACTTCATGTACAGGAAACTGTGAGCAGCTTTTACTGAGCATAGGCTGGAGGGTGGGGTACAGATGGAAAGAAAATGTAAAGTCTTATCCACTGATCCTGATTCAAACAAGCTATAAAAACAAAAACAAAAACCCATTTATGCCATGAAACTATTGGAAATGTGAAACATTGATATGAATTAATTTTAGGTGTGGTAATGATATTAATGTTAATAAAATATTCAGTGTCTTTTAGAATTACATACTAAAATATTTAAATATGGTGGAGATTTGTTTTAAAATAATATAGGAGGCTGAGTAATAGGAACACAGAGGTTCACTAAACTATTTCCTCTACTTTTGTATGCTTGAAATCCTCTATAATCAAAAGTTTAAAAAAGTCTGAGTTAAAGCTAATCATATAACGGTGTCTCTATGTCATTACATATGTCAAAATCCATAGAATATACAACACCCAAGTGAGCACTCACATACACTGTGGACTTCGGGTGATGGTGACGTGACAGTGCAGGTTCACTATTGAAACAAACTGCAGAGGACAGGGGTTATGTATGAACTTTCTGCTCAATTTTGCTGTGGATGGAAAACAGCAGCCTATTATGTTGTACACCTGTAACTAAAATAATATTGTATGTCAACTGTAATTGAAAAAAATTTTAAATACAGCCTATTAAAAAACCAGTTAACCATCTAACTCAAGTGCTGATCCCATTTTTTTTTTAAAAAAGATATTTCTTTATTGATTTCAGAGAAGAAGGGAGAGGGATAAAGGATAGAAACATCAATGATAAGAGAGAATCATTGATCAGCTGCCTCCTGCTGATCCCCCCTCTACTGGGGATCGAGCCTGCAACCCAGGCATGTGCCCTAGGCTGGAATCAAAGCCGGGACCCTTCAGTCTGCAGGCCGACGCTTTATCCACTGAGCTAAACTAGCTAGGGCTTCATGCAACACAGTAGGTGGTTGGGGGAGGGTGGGGCTGCAGCTGTTCTACTCAGGACACTAGTTTACCCCAGCCCTTGGGGCAAGTCATAGAACTTTACCACTGGGAGTTCTTCCAAATTCCAGTGTCTTGTTTCCTCACCTGAGAGATCAGGAAAATAACACCTGCCCTCCTTTCCTCCTTGGGTTGAGGTGAAGACAAAATAAAATGATGTGGGCCCTAGCTGCTTGGCTCAGTGGTTAGAGCGTTGACCTGCAGATTGAAGGGTCCCGGGTTTGATTATGATCAAGGACACATGCTTGGGTTGTGGGCTCGATCCCCAATTGGGAGTGTGCAGGAGGCAGCCAATTGATGAGTCTCATCATTGATGTTTCTTTCTCTCTCTCCCTTTGCCTTCCTCTCTGAAATTAATAAAAATATACTTAAAAAAATAAATAAAGCCACGTGGAAGTGTTCGAAACTATGCAGCAACACAGGCTTGAATGTCTAGCGCTGGATCAGGAGAGCAGACAGCTGGCCGCTGGGCCAGGTTATCACAGGCATTCAGGGATTTGGGGCCACCTGGAGTTTGCCTCAGGCATTTTTCAAATTCTTCCTCATTTCACATTTTGAGGTGGGGGGCATATAAGGGATCTCTGTTATTTTCAAAGGCTCAAACAAAGCCAAGATCTAGGTTCCTCCCACACTGGCAAGTTTATCCTCTGTTTAGAAAAATGTTTCTTTAGATTTCAATAACCAGAGAAAATATCAACAATGAGAAACAGTCCCTCTTTTGTAGGTGAATTAGGCTTTTTGCGTTGCTGTCTTTAAGATGTTCTTTCTCTTTGGTGTGCTGAGGTTTCACATGATATACCTGCATATGGATTTCCCTCCTTCTGTGAGACTTATGGACTGCTTGAAATGGTAGATTAAGGTCTTTCTCATTCTGAAAAAAGTTTTAGCTATTGCCCTTTAAGTATTTTCTCTGCAACTGCTTTCTTGTCTCCCCTTTCAATAAACAACAAGTAGACAAAAAAGTAAAGAAAAACTTAAGATTTAAAAATATGATTACTAAATGACTGAGTGAACAAATACAAAGGGATTCATCCAACAACTGCACAATTCCTTTAAAAAAGGCACAGGACTTTCTCTAGAAATTGGCCATTTTATGATCCATAAGACAAACTGTCCACATCTTTTCACACTTTCCTTCTGCAGCAAGGAGGGCCAAGTCCAGGTGCACCCAGCTCCCCAGACCTTTGTAGATTTGCATTTCTTTTCTTTTTTTCTTTATTAATCCCTATCCAAGGATATATTTTTATTAATTTTAGAGAAAGTGGAGGGGGAGAGAGAAAGAAACATTGGTCAGTCACCTCCCCTAAGTGCCCTGACCTGGGATCTAACCTGTAACCTAGATATGTGCCCCAATGCTTTGGTGCACAGATGACACTCCCAGCAATCGAGCCAGCAGCCAGGGCAGCACCTGCAGTTCATAGATCTCATCCACTTCTCCCACTAAGTTGCAGCCCCGCTGTTCTTATGCACTGAAGCAGGGCAGGAGGAGGGTGTTTGGGGGCTGGTCCTGGGATACTAAGGGGTACTGCAGCACACCTGGCAGACCTCATTGTCGAATTTCAGGCTGGCCCTGAAGACCAGCTCTGTCTACATATCTGAGCTCTGCAGCTATGAGAAGTTCTAACTGTGTGGGCTGGGCAGTAATATGGCAGGGAGTTTGACTCCTAAGCCCAGGGCCAAACCCTCCCAGGCTTCTTGGGGATCTGAGCTCTTAGACGGCAGGACAGAGGACACCACAGGAAGTCCTCTGCCTCCGAGTGCTGCCAGTTTGGTTAGTCTCTCAAAGGGTGTGTTATCATCAGGAGGTTTGAGAGAGCGCTGGAGAGTTCCCTTCTTTTGGAGTGGCCCTGGATAAGGGGTGGGGGTTGAGGTGTGGGGAAGGGTGGCCACAGGAAAGTTGTGACTGGGAGGGTGTCCGTACCAGGTTAATGTCATTTGCTTCTATGTGCTGGAGGAGGACGCTGGCCACATGCTGGGTGTCCCACTGCACATCCGGGTCATCTGGGAAATCCCTGGAAGGAAGAAACACAACTTGAGTACCATTTCTAACCAGGTGCAAACCTCTCCCTAAGCTCTGTGGGTGGGTATCAGCCTTGTGACAGGAATATCTAGATTTCTGTTGAAAGAGATAAACTTTAGAAATAGCAACAACTAGAAATCCATGGACAATCTCACAGAACATGCTGGGAGCTTCAGGTTCATTGCTGAGGGGAAGAAACAGACATCAATGAGACAATGCTTTGTCCCCTACAAGTTGGGGAGACAGATGGTAGGTAAGAGCCAACCTGGCACAAGGCAGAGTGACACGTATCTTTTTAAGAGTAACAATATTAGTGTTTTAAATGAAAGAGTACACAGGAGTGTCACTTCATTCCACCTCGAGGACATCCTTTTAAGAGCCCTGACAGATGATAAATAGCTTGCTTGAAAGGTTGTTAAAGTGGGGTCTGAACCAGGTTTTCTTTTTAAAATATATTTTATTGATTTTTTTTACAGAGAGGAAGGGAGAAGGATAGAGAGTTAGAAACATCCATCAGTTGCCTCCTGCACACTCACTACTGGGGATGTGCCCACAAACAAGGTACATGCCCTTGACTGGAATCGAACCTGGGACCCTTCAGTCAGAAAGCTGATGTTCTATCCACTGAGCCAAACCAGTTAGGGCTGAACCAGGTTTTCTGATGCAAAACCAAGGTGCTCTGTCACCAGAGTGCTGGCAACATGCTACCTGCAATGAGGCACCACATGGCCTGATTCAGCCAGAGGTCTCTGCAGTTGGCTCTGCACCGGATCTGTGTCTGCACTGTCCACACTACAGACCTCTGTCCTCTTGTCCCATTCTGGTGCATGGATCTATGGCATCACCTGACATATGCCAGGGTCTGAGCCGCCCCCTCCCCCCTTTTAAAATATATTTTATTGATTTTTTACAGAGTGGAAGGGAGAGGGATAGAGAGTTAGAAACATCGATTAGAGAGAGACATCGATCAGCTGCCTCCTGCACGCCTCCTACTGGGGATGTGCTCACAACTGAGGTACATGCCCTTTCAATCTGCAGGCCGATGTTCTATCCATTGAGCTAAACTGGTTTTGGCTGAGCCCCTTTTTGAAGAGATTATAAAGTGATAGCCATTTTTCTTTGGCTCAGGTCCTTTGCAACATCCACCGAATGACCAGGGGACCGGGCTCTCATTGCTCCCCGCCTAGCAGGCTGCTCTGACCTCTCTATGGACAAAAGCCACTCACTGACCCTCCTAGGACTCTGGTCAAGGGAGTGTCCCTGAAGGGTTTTCAGCATGAAAGTGGCATGAGCCTCAGCACTAAGTAATATGGCTATTTCTATAAAAATATATAAATAGTATAGTTATTGCTACAGCTTCACTGCTACCTCTACCAAAGCCCTCGATGCCTTCTGTGGAGGGCAGGCAGCTTTAGACTTTTCAAAGCAGTGTCCTGTTAGCCATTCCATGTGGCTCTCATACTGCACCTGCAGTAAGCAGGACAGACAGCTCAGCTGGTGGGGACAGACAGGAAGATAACAGAGACCAGTACAAGCCTAGCCCTACTCTCTGGAAATAGAGGTAATTACGGTATGTAGAACATGAGCTGCTGAGCTTCAGCTGCTGGAGGAAAAAGATAGGAATCAAGGAAAAATACCTTAGTGTTAAAACAGCTCCATGCACACTCCTGGTGGGGAGGCCCATGAAATGCATCGGCATCACTCTGGAAACCAATAGTAGTCGTGTAGCTGGAGCAGCAGTCTAAAGAAAAGGGTGGGCAGTGGAGGCTAAGCCTACTAATCCCTAGTTCTGACAGCTGAAAGATGAGTCCTCGAGTGGGTAAGCCACTGCGGCCTGCATTATCTGTAGACTTGGGCCTGCTGATCCAGGGTACTTCACTTGGAGCAGGGTCACAGGACAGGTACAACTCCAGGCGCCCCTTCAGTGCCTTGCCCTCTCACCGGGGAGAGGAAAGCCCATCACCAAGGGGCTCTTGGACTCTACGTGTCCCCTCTGTAATCTGACATATCTATAGGCCACATTGCTCTTATTATCAAGTCCAGACTCCTCAGGTAAGGCATTCAAGATTCTTCCCAATCTGTCTCCTATTTTGATCCACTTCATTTCTCTTTACAAAGCAAATAAAATTATGTGTGAGAGGAAGTATTTAAAGACTGTGAAGGCATATGTAAATGTCAAAGTAGTGGCTGTCACTGAGGCGTTAGCCCAATTTCAGCTCCTTAAAAAAAAAGAACCCTCTTTCTTTCCTGCTCTGGAGTCCCTTGCAGAGCTCTGGGCCGACTGCCTGCCTGTGTCAGTGGTCCAGATGTGCAAGACGATCGTGGAGGAAAATCAAGAAATCACTAGAATTTCTATATCTGTTTTTCTATCTGCTTAAATTTCTATTTTTTTAGCTATTTTGTATCATGTAACAGAGTTTATCATGTACACAATTTAAATAAATAAACCCACTAATATGGAAATGCATACTTAAATTTCATTTCTTTTTTGTCAGGGGATTATGATAAAAAATAAAGAGGGGACAAAAGTAGGTTTACAGTTGTTCTATGGACAAAAATGCAGTAATTAAGGAATAACAATACAAGACTAAACTGTGTTTTGTGTACTCATAGCTCTAAATCTACTTTGGCTCTACCATATATTTGTAGATCACTGGTCTAATCTACTCAGCCTACATTTTATTTTTTTCTGGATATTTAAAAACGACTTTATTGGTATAATTTACATTATATAAAATCCACCCACTTAAAATGCACAATTTAGCCGGACTTGTCCTTGGCCTCAAGTCCAACCCTAATCAACTCAAGGCTTGGGTCCGAATGAAAACTTCTGTAAAGTTCCTTTCTTTTCTGATGGATTAACATTATGCCTTAGATCAGCGGTTCTCAACCTGTGGGTCTCGGGGGTAGAACGACCAAAACACAGGGGTCGCCTAAAGCCATCGGAAAATACAGGTATTTACATTATGATTCATTAACAGTAGCAAAATTATAGTTATGAAGTAGCAGCAATGAAAATAGTTTTATGGTTGGGGGTCACCACAACATGAAGACCTGTATTAAAGGGTCGCAGCATTAAAAAGGTTGAGAACCACTGCCTTAGATAAACATGTTGGCAGAATGTAAACAGAAGTGTTGCAAGAGACAGCTGGTGAATGACCTCTGACCCATCTTTCTCAGTGCTGCCCCTCTTGC
The DNA here is from genome assembly GCA_004026805.1 of Lasiurus borealis. NCBI lineage: Eukaryota > Metazoa > Chordata > Mammalia > Chiroptera > Vespertilionidae > Lasiurus > Lasiurus borealis. Next base: position 15,145 of record PVJN01015659.1, on the reverse strand, counting down.
TGGCTGGGGTTTTTTACCAGAGGTCTAGGGTTGAAGTAGCCATCTTGGTCCTTGAAGTAATATTAGGGAACAAAGGCCAAACACAGTAAGTGACAAAAAAGAATGCAACCATCACAACGGCCTCAGACAGCACACCTTTTCCTGTTGCAGTTATTGGGGTTTTCTGTCATTTGCTGTATTACCAAATCCTGATTATATATGACATAAAATTTTAAAGTCTCCATTTTGCTGATTAGATTGTTTCCAGTTTTTATTAAAGTAAAAGGTTATAATGAGCATCCTTTATACATAACTCTTTGCATGCATCTCTCACTATTTCCTTGGGATGACATGATAAAAATGTACTTTCTAAGTCAAAGGTGAAGAGAACATGTGTAGATTCTCAAGAATCCTGTTATGAAGAGTAGATGGAAAGCATGTTAACTGCAAGAAGTGCAGCATAAGGGAGTGTTTTTATAGGTTGACAAGAAAAGACTAATAATATAACTCATATGAAGAGCTCATTCTTCCTAAAAATCTCAGGGGTTTTATACCTACAGTACTTTCTTATCCCTATGAGCTTCCCGAAAAGTCCAGTTCATTTACTTCCTTTTACAATCAGAAAGACCTGGTTTGAAGAGAATGACTGAGTTACTTTGGGACTTATGCAGGCACCAAAAGGGCCAGCTGACTGGGAATATAACAGGGTACATACATTGTCAAGACTCCAATTTCATCTTATTGACCAACTTTTCTCCTTGGAAACCACATGTATGTAAGTCAAAGCCAGTATGAAAGCAGCAGTCAAGCTTCAGAGTAGTCAAGCTTTAGATTTAAAGCCAGGATTCACCCTCCCTATTTGACCTGAAATATGAACCCTGCAACAGACTGGCTTCAACAATAGTCAGGTATTCAGCAGTTAGTTACCTTCCCAGGTTTATGTAAGCCTACAGGGCTACAGGGAATGGTAATAAAGTTACTGAGCCTAGAAACTTTCTTTAATTATTAGCAAAGTTCTTTCTGGTTCTTATTGCAACATTAATTAAAGAGTATGGAAATCTCCTGGTGCTGATGTACCTGGGTAAGTCTGCTGAGTGTAAAGCTGAAGCAGAGGGCTGAAACCCAGGTTTGGCATGTAAAGCAGAGATAACCACTCAGAGGAACTGAGGACCAGGAAAGCCAGGGAGTTGCAGCAGGCTGGATTGTGTGGCCCTTACTCGATGTGTTTCCCCCCACCTTTTAAAAAAATATATTTTATTGACGTTTTACAGAGAGGAAGAGAGAGGGATAGAGTTAGAAACATCGATCAGCTGCTTCTTGCACGCCCCCTAATGGGGATGTGCCCACAACCAAAGTACATGCTCTTGACTGAAATCGAACCTGGGACCTTTCAGTCCACAGACCGATGCTCTATCCACTGATCCAAACTGGTTTCGGCAATGTGCTTCCCTTCTTTTGGAAGATTCCAGTCTGTGGAACACTCTCAGCTCAGAAATAAGGCTAAATCTCTGCAATATCTGGGCAAGTAACCTTCCAGACTTTGCAAGTTAGAGACCTGAGTTTTTCTCATTAGGTCTTCACTCTATATCTTAAATCAGTAGTCAGCAAACTGCAGCTTGCAAGCCACATGCGGCTCTTTGGCCCCTTGAGTGTGGGTCTTCCACAAAATATCACAGCCTGGACGAGTCTATTTTGAAGAAGTGGAGTTAGAAGAAGTTTAAGTTTTTTAAAAAAAATTGGCTCTCAAAAGAAATTCCAATCGTTGTACTGTTGATAGTTGGCTCTGTTGACTAATGAGTTTGCCGACCACTGTCTTAAATCAATCAGGTGATAAGTCCTGTTAAAAAAGCAATACAGTGGTACCTCGAGATATGAGTTTAATTCGTTCCGTAACCTTGAGGCGTGGGAAACTATGAGACGCTCGAGTCGCAGTAAACTGGTGGGTCGTGTGCAGCCAGCCGATCTGCGCTAGTACTCCTATCTCAAATGTCGCTCGTATTTCAAAGCAAAAATCGCTCGCTCGATGGCTCGTATCTCAAAAATCTCGTATGTTAGGACACTTGTATCTTGAGGTACTACTGTAATAGCTCTAGATGGTTTGGCTCAGCTAACCGAAGGGTATCAGGTTCGATTTCAATCAAGGGCACATGGCTCAAACCGTGGGGATCAAGCAGAATGCAGCCAGTCAATGATTCTCTCTCATCATTGATGTTTCTCTCTCTCTTTCCCATCCTTTCTCTGAAATCAATAAAAATATATTAAAAAACAAACAAACTCCATTTTAAGAAGGCAGTAATAGAGAACTGAGAATAAAGGCAGAACTTTCAAGGTCCTTCACAAAGGAAGTGTGAGGACTGTTTAAAACATTAAAAAGGTGGCCCTGGCTGGGAAGCTCATTTGGTTTGGAGCATTGTCTCGATGTGCTGAGATTATGGGTTCAATCCCTGGTCAGTGCATATTCAAGAATCAACTAATAAATACATAAATAAGTGAGTGGAATAACAAATTGATGCTTCTCACTCTCTCTCAAATCAATAAATTAAAAAAAAAGAGAAACCATAAAAATGTCTATTAAAGAAATAAGCCAGCCCTAACCAATTTGGCTCAGTGGATAAAGCATTGGCCTGAGGACTGAAGGGTCCTGGGTTCGATTCTGGCCAAGGTCACATGCCTGGGGTTGCAGGCTCAATCCCCAGTGGGGGGCATGCAGGAGGCAGCCAATCAGTGATTCTCTCTCATCATTGATGTTTCTATTTCTCTCTCCCTCTTCCTTTTTCTCTAAAATCAATAAAAATATATTTAAAAAAGAGAGAAAGACAAGTGTCATATAATCTCACTCATATATGGAATATAATGAACAACATAAACTGATGAACAAAAATAGATCCAGAGACATACATAGAAGCACTGAATAGACTGTCAAACCTCTCAAATCTCAGAGGGAAGCAGGGGAGTAATAGATCAATGATAGGACTTTTATGTATACATATAAGCATAACCAATGGACACAAACAGTAGTGGGGTGAAAGCATGTGCTGGGGGATTGTGAGTGGCAAGGCAGAGGTCAATGGGAGAAAAAGGAGACTCATGTAATACCTTAAACAATAAAGAATTTAAGTTTAAAAAATTAATAAAGAACAAAATAAACTGCATGTAACAGATTAAGGAATCTCAGATGGAAGCCAGCAGTTGAGGTGTTAGGGAGAAATTAACTAAAGGATTTATATGCATAACACATGGACACAGACAATAGGGTGATGAAGGCCTGAGGGGATTGTGGGGTAGAGGGGGTCAATGGGGGAAAAAGGGGACATCTAGAATACTTTTAACAATAACAATAAATCATTAAAAGCCTGATAAAGATTGTTTAAAGAGCCTGGCAGGCATGGTTCAGTGGTTGAGTGTTGACCTATGAACCAGGAGGTTACGATTTGATTCCCAGTCAGGGCACATGCCCAGGTTGCAGGTTTGATCCCCAGTGTGGGGTGTGCAGAAGGCAACCCACCAATCAATGAATCTCTCTCAACATTGATGTCTCTCTCTCTCTCCTTCTCCCCTCCCCTTGTAATCAATTAAAAAATATATGTAAAAAAATATTATTTAAAGAAACAAGTATTTTACAAAGCAAGAAATGTAAGCTGCCAACATATATTCTTCCAATTTTCAGAAAGAATCAAAGAAATGCTGACTTAAAGCAGGACATCTGTGTGGAGAAGGGCACAGGGAAAGGCACTGTTCTAGACTATTGGTGGGAGTTTAAATTGCTACAATGAGAGAGCAGTTTGCTTACATGTGATTATTTGTGCCTTTGAACTTATCTTTCTAGAAATTTGCTCTAAGGAAATAAGTAGAGAAGCCTAAAAGTCAAAGTCAGCTCAGGCAGAGACATCAATTTCATGGCCATTAAAAGGAAGAAGGTCCGAAATTCTTCGGTTCTGCCACCAGGAAGCGATTTCTCTAACCTCCTGTGTTGTGGCTTGTGAGAAATGCTCAAGATAAAAGAGTTTGGGGGCATTTTCAAAGCAAAAATAAAGCAAGTACAGATACACCTAAGGTAAGAAATGTTAATGCAACACAAAATAAGAAAACCCTCAAGTTACTAAAGTTTAATTTTGGTTTTGGCTTCTCAGTCTAAAAGAATGAAACATGAAAGGAGAAATGTATTTAGAGAAATTGAATTTTGAAAGCAAGTCAGTTTGCAAGATAACTTCTAGATAAAGGGCTCTGGATGTGTCAGATACTGCAGATATCCTCATCTGGGTTTCCCAGAAAGCACAGACTAGGGTGCATGTGTATTTTATTGGGGTGTGAGACGAGGGAAGCAGGAGTGACAGAGGGAAGGAGAACTCACACACGAAGCTTTATCAACTGGACCCCTGCATGGGCATTGGCTGCATGACCTCATGGGAGTGTTTGAAGGTGTATGGAAGCATATTAGACCTGCTCAACTGTTCAGAAGAGAAAGAGCTATTTATTTATCTTCACAGGGTGTTCACTCTTTAACACTTTAGGGCTGAGCAGGCTTGGGCACTGAGTCTCTCAACAATGACAGAGAAAACCTAGGGCAGAAAGGCTGAGGTGCAGAGCGGGGCCTGAGGCGAGCAGCTGTCAGGTGGCACCAGCTGATCCAGACCGTACACTGCCCAGTCTAGGAGGAGGGATCTGGAGGCGCACAAAACTCACCCCCAGAGCAGGGGTCTGAGAGGGCGAATCACTGCCATGGAGCCCGCCAGGCCTAGGGTTAAGGTTTAGGAATATAAACATGAACACAAACCCTGTTCCCTTCCCTCAGGGTGAGGCCCCACAGGACGAGCTTTGCATGGTGGCTTGGCTGCAGGATGCGAAAGGAGAGGGCTGGGTAGGAGGGAAAGAGAACCAGGCTGGGGTAGCAGCATCCCTTGCTCACGGTGCTGCCATCAGTCAGTGGGTGCCACAGGAAGCACCTCAGGGAGACAATGACACCGTGTCTGGCTGGAAGGCCTCTGAGAAGGAGGTGGGTTTGCAAGCTATCAAACAACACAGGAAACCAATTTTTGCCAATCTTTTGGTCCAATAACTGCAATTCTCACAGGCCCTACCCTGGGGTGTATTGAGCAAACACAGTGTTAACACTGCTGGAAGTGTCCCAAAGTTAGCCCTGCCCTAGACCTTTATGTTCAATAAACAAGTCAGACCGCTGGCCTGTGTGGGCTCATCAACACAACGTTTGCTTTCCTGCTGGCTGAGTTCTCACACGCTGACCTTCTCTACCAGCTAATGACTCACCCTGGCTGCGCTCTGGAACCCTGTCAGCGGCCATGGAAACGCAGGGCAAAACCTGTGGGTTGTCAGTTCCTTCAGTCACAAGTCACAAGGCTCTACAAGGAAAACCCCTTCCCCACTCTCCTTGGGGAAAGCCCCTAAGACCAGGCCTCCCCTCCCGCACAGCCTTGTGGGAAGGGGCTGGCTGCACACACTGCCGCTGCAGCTCCTTAAGGGGTTGGGAAACAGCTTATCTCACTGAAAACCGAGTCCCACTTTTGCACACTGCACTCTGAACTTTCGTACAGACTGGTGGCTTGCACACCCTTATTTGGTCTTGTGGCTGGTGCGGCCCAGCTGGAAGGCTCAGCCTGCCCCTCCCCTACTCCCAGGCACATTTCTAAACTTGATTACTTCCTTTGTCGTCCAAGGCCGGCAAAGGTCACTTGAGTTCATTGAACACAGGCCAGAGGAGAACATGAAAGGTTACCTGGGGCCTGTACAGTCCCAGAGGGCCTCTGACGGCTAATGCTGCCAGTAGAAACCCTGAGAAGGCAACAGAACTAGATCTAAGCTGAAGGGAGGCTGAAGATGCATTTTCTAAAGCAGAGCCAGGCAACATCTGGGGGTGTCTCAGGATCACCAATGGCTAACCTAAGATAAATAGTAGGGAAAAGAAACAGAGGACATAAGCAAAGGAGAAAGGAAAAGACAGGAAGTTAGAGACTGAAAAAAGAGGAGCACACATAAAAAGCAATGCAGTTAGCAGCCCAAAGACCAAATGTCCTAAGAGACTCTTGTCCACATAAGGCTTAAAGCTTCCAACCCTAACCATAAAATGGCCTTTTCCTTCCTCATAGTGAAAGGAATTTTAGAGACGGGACAGGCAGTTAGGGAATATGGGGGGTGGGGATTCATGGGAGAGGAATGCATAGATGAGGGCTTGGGGCAGCCAGAAAGTTTATCTTACTTTACAGAAGGCAGAGCAATGTCAGAAAGTAAGGGGAAGGGGAAGGCATACATTCACAGAGGATAGAGGAATATTGCAAGGTAAGGGGGGGCACCAGGTGGACTTTGAACTTTGAAGCTGATACTATGCAAGAGAGTGACCAATTAGGAAAACACGGGGACATAAATTAAGGAAGGGTCTATTTAGAAAGGGTCATGTTCAGACAAAGAGATCCTACCTTTTGTAAACCCAGAGACAAAGAAACTCAAAAGATTGATTTTTTTTTTTTCCTTTAGAGATAGCAAGCAGGCTTTCCCTATTTTGGGACCCCTACCCAGGAGGTTCCCTTTGGGGATCCCTGCCCAGGGGGAGTTTGTATATGGTTCCAATACACTTCCACATTTTTATTTAAAATCTTGAGCCATGAATTTTATTCTTCAAACTTTTCAGGATAAGAACCCACAGGAAGAGTCCGCACCCCAAGCTCTGTATATCAATAGGATGTGAAAGGGATTTGCAAACATGGCTGTTAGGTGTTACGCCAAGTCAGTTACACTGCCTGTGCTCATTTTCCCAGAAAAAGGCATTTCATATTACTGCAACAAATAAAGTCTGCAGTTTGCAAAGTTCGTGTGGAAAAATCTTTTTGTAAAAATTGCCAATTTGGCCTTAGCCTGGTGGCTCAGTTGGTTGGAGAATTGTCCCTACACCAAAAGGTTGTGGGTTTGACCCTTGGTTTGGGGGAGCCTGTAGGAGGCAAACAATTGATATTTCTCTTACATAGATGTTTCTCTCTCTGCCTTCCTCCTCCTCTCTCTCTAAAAAACAAACAAACAAATATTTATTTATTATCAATGAAAACATATCCTTAGGAGAGGATAAAAAAGCTGCCAATTTGCTGTCCCATGTGGCTACTGAAAAAGAGGAAAGAACCTGTTGGACTATAATCAAAGAGGCCATTGGGCTCTGCTTGCCCCAGGAACCTCAAAAGAGGTAGTTAAAGTCCTCCCTCTGACCCCACTCTTTTTTTGTTTCTTTTGTTAATCCTCACATAAAGATATTTTCCTCACAGATTTTTTTTTTTTTTTTTTTTTTAGAAAGAGTGGAAAGGAGGAGAGAGAGAGAGAGAGAGAAATTTTGATGTGAGAGACACATGGATTGGTTGCCTCCCACTCATTCCCCAATCAGGGCCAGGTATGGAACCTGCAACCCAAGTACGTGCCCTCAAATGCATGACCCTTTTGGTGTGCAAGCTGACACTAACCATTGAGTAGCATAGGCTGAAGCTCTTGCCCCATTCTTTACAGAGTGGTGGTAGGAATGGGTTTGCAAGTATTCCTGAATAGAATGAATACAGAAAAGGAATTTCCTAAGCAGAAGGCTTATAATATTATTTTGAATAGAGAAGAAAGGGGCAGTAGCATTAATCCTTGGTTTCTAAATTGCTTCATTGTTTTCTCTCTCTCTCCATTCTTTGTCTCTTTTATTCAGTGATAATTCCCCCACTCTCCCGGCCCCCTTATTTTCAGTGCCAGACATGGCAAGGAGTGATTATAGCCAACTGTTATTAAAACATTTGTTCATGCCCTGGCTAGTGTGGCTCTGTTAGTTGAGTATCATCCCTTGTATCAAAAGGTTGCTGGTTTGATTCCCAGTCAGGGCGCATGCTCAGGTTAGGGCTTTGGTACTGGGTTATGGGAGGCAACCAATAGATGTTTCTGTCTCACATAGATGTTTCTCTCTCTTCCTCTCCCTTCCTCTCTCTCTAAAATCAATAAAAACATATTTCACACACACACTCCCTTAGTTCACAATATATATAACCACCCTTTACCACTGACCCCAAACTGACTCATTATGTGAGCTTTCATCTTTCTTTTCTTGTATACTACCACCGAGACTGTGTGTAGAGGCAAGGGGAAGAGACATGAAGGAGAAGAGTCCAGGAGGCCAGAAGAGGAGGAACACTATAAGCCACAGTAAGAATGAGCTGTATTTAATTTAAAGGGGGAGGGGGTGTACTCACACATGATTTAGTAGTGAGGATACAAAAATAAATCCTGTAAGCATGACTGAGGCTTTCACTGTGTTTGACGTCATCACAATGGAAGACACAAAAAAGTGGAATAAGTCAATGTTGACAAAGTCCAATCTGGTCCAGTAGGCAAGATGGTGCAAGAAGTCATTTAAATTAAAAGCGCCCTACCCTGACCTCATGGCTGGCAGACATGGAGCACATCACAGTGATGAACCCACAGAGCTTCCTGTTTTTATAAGAAAATGTGACGCCTAATGGCATATTGTCAAGCACCGGAAGGAGGCGTTTTAGGTATGAATGTTCAAGTCAACTAGCTCAACTAAGCAGGAATGCCAACCCTACTTCACTTTGTCTTGAAATATAGACAGATTGTTTGTAGTCGCTACAGCAATGATTTTTTTTGTGGGGTGCCAGTTGTATGAGGCATGTTCTTGTTGATGTCTAGGCTGCATTCTTTCACCACTTGCACAAACTCTGTGTGGCTTCAGAACCATGCAAGGTTTATTGTTTTCTCCTGATGTTTCTTGGGTTATGTCTCACTTTGTGTTCCTGTCAAAAATTCTGAAAAAATTGTAAGATCCAGTCATGATAATACTATCAGAGCCATTCCAACAACATTCAAACTTGTCAAATATTCAGTCATTTTCATACAGTGAACAAGCTTACTTCTGAGGTTTTTCCTGTACCTGGTATGTTTCCACAAGCCTGGTCTCCATAGTTAAGTCCCAAGTTTTAGTCTCTAGTCATCATGTATTGACTACTATGGCTGAATTTTACATCAGAAATAGAGAAGATGATAAAAAAAAATGTGTTACTGGGATCTTCAGATTCCTAAAACAGTTTAGAATACTGTCACAGAGGGCACATGCCCTCATGTCACAGAACCCAACAGTTCCTTGACTGTGCCATATACAAACATGCTGCAGCTGTCTGCATGGAACTCTGTGCTGTAATCACTTCTGTTATCTCTTCCACGGTGCAGGCTTGATATCCACAATATTAAAATTCCTATCTGTAATTTCCAGATGTCAAAGATTAATCCATAAATCATCTGCAGATAAATGTTCCATAACCACTATTAACAGAAATTGAGTTGATGTGATATGTGTGAGCATTGGCAAATACTCTTCACAGACTGGCCTCAGCCATAAAATCCATGGGCCTAACAACCAGCATGCAATCTTCCTCTTTTAAGTTACACCCTCTGGTTTCTTGTCCCTTTCACTGATTTTCTGTAATTTTGTTTTACCATATTGGTAGACAATAAAAACTGAGCAGCATTTTTCTGGGGTAACTGCCTAATTTTGTTGATCTTCTATTTCTAATCTTTTCAAGTAGTCAAACTCTGGTTCGTGGCTCTGAGAGGTGCTGTAAGCATGATATTCCTCTGCTATGAAACTGGATTTGGATCCCCTGCTCCTGTTGAAAGAAGATGACTCTACTGTCTTTATCTCCTGTTGCTACTAATTCTCCAGAGTGTGTAATTCTACTGCAGAAATTACATCTGCTTCTGCCATCTCATCTAGTGCTCCTTTCACCTGAGAAGAACACTGGATATCCTTCCCTCCACTCCTGCCATCTTGTGCTGCATATGGTGACCTGTTGGGTTCCTCAGGATCTCCACTTCCTGGAATTAGCCCTCACCTGGGGATGGTGGGCAAAGAGGGTGGTGGCGGGGGGGGGGTGTCGGGGGGGGAGAAGGGAGACTGATGAGCAGAGGAGCACTCTGGGGCTCTCCAGCTCTTGCTCTTGCTCTAGCAAAGGCAAGGGTCAGGCAACTCCTTTTTTTTTTTTTTTTTTTAAAGAACCAAAATAAATTAGTTATTTCAGAGAGGAGGTTCATCCTGACTTTGGCAAGCATCTGAAACATTGCCAAATACCAAGAAACAAGACAAGCACAAAGCCACAAACTTGGAGCCTTGAATCTCCCTGGGCCAGCCAGGCCTTGCAGGTTAAAAGCACCCACTGCGATCTGGGAGAGGGGAGCTGGGAGTTTTGGAAAGCTTTAGGGAAACACTACCCTTTAGGTTCCCCTGAACTGCAAGGCACTGTGCGCAGTGACATAGGAATACAAGTGTTCAAATAACAAACTCTAAGACAAAAAGTGCTGTGATGAGTTAGGCAAGCTGCTATGAGGGCTCAGAGGAGGGAAATACAAGGTTCTGTGTATGAATCAAAGCAGGTTCTTAAAGGCAGTGGCATCTGAGCCTTGTTAGTATGCATGAGCTCCCGGCAGGAGTCTTGAGTTCCAGACTGAGGAAAGCCTGAGCCACGCTGTACAGGGTGAGCACACAGCTGATCTGAGCACACAGCTGATCTGAGAACCAGAAGTTGTGTGTGTGTGTGTGTGTGTGTGTGTGTGGTGGTGGTGGTGGTGGTGGAGGGAAGGGGATAGATTCACAGCTAGCAGCTGCGGAGGGGTTTCAATAGTGCCTGTTGAGAAATTGTTAGTAGCCTCTGAAAGCATGTCAATGAGGTGGGGTAGGCAGATGCTAAAGGACAAGGACCAAGGTCAGGGAGAGCTCAGAAAGCAGCACCAGTAAAAGCTTTCAAGAAGTTTGAGAGTGGAGAGAAACCAAGCTGCTGCCTTGCACAACAATTTAAAAACTACAACTAAAAGATAGAACGGCCGAAACCTGTTTGGCTCAGTGGATGGAGTGTTGGCCTTCGGATTGAAGGGTCCCTGGTTCGATTCCGGTCAGGGACATGTATCCAGGTTGCGAGCACTCCCCAGTGGGGGGCATGCAGGAGGCGGCTGATCAATGTCTCTCTCTCATGGATGTTTCTAACTCTCTATCCCTCTCCCTTCCTCTCTTTAAAAAATCAATAAAATATATTTAAAACAAAACAAAAAAGACAGAACAGGCATCATCCAGAACCACAGGAAAGCTGGCTGAGTGGAAATTCTACAACTAGAAGGAAAGAGAGGGTCTCACAGAGACTCAGAAGAGCTGCAAAAAGCTGAGGTACGGATACAGGTACATGGAGAGGATGGGCATCGGAGTGCGTGGCTGGCTTCCTCTAGCAGGAGGAAGACAGAAACTCCTGACTGCACTGAACCCAGATCCGACTGCACGGAATCCCAGTTCTGGGCAAGACTCATATGGAAGTAGTCTGGACTGCAGTGAAAAGGGATGAGTGCACGGAAACTTAGGGAAGCTGCGAAAAGGCAGAGGTCTGGATGTGCACGAACATGAGTGTGCACACAGGGCTGACTGCTGATTGTGCCACTGGCTTTCTGTAGTGGGAGGGAGATAGGACCTCCCATCTGCACTGAAATCCACTTCCGACTTCACTGAACCCCAGTTTCAGGCGAGACCCTGGGGACCCAAACTCATACAGGTCCCCAGAGTGCATGGAAACTCAGGGGAGCCAGAAAGGCAGAGGTCTGAAGGCACGCATGCGTGCGCACAGAGGGGGCTGCAGCAATTACCGAGGGACACAGAACCAGGGGCCTTCTAGGGCAGGGCTGACAGGAAGCCAAGGCTGTCTCTCCTCAGCCCTGAGATTCTGCCCCATCCAACCTGAACAGAGAGGCTTTTGCAATTTTGCAAGTCTTGTATTATAAGGCTGACACACCAGCACAGAAGTTCTCCTGGCGTAAACACAGCTATCCCTCACAATCAGTTGTCTTGGAGGTCAATTTCCCCCAGTGATACCAACAACAATCAAGACTTAACTACAACAAGGCTGTACACACAGTCCACAAAAGGGTGAACCAAGAGTGTCCACCTCAGGTAACTGGGAAGGCAGAGCTACTGGACCCAATACGACACCTAGCACCAAAGCTACTTTACCAACTCAGCAAAGCAGTGAAAATGTGGAGACAAAAGAACAGATCACAAATGAAAGAAATGGAGAAAAACAAATGAATGGATACAGAGTTCAAAACCACGGTTATAAGGTTTTTCAAGAATTTCCTAGAAAAGATGGATAAATTTAGTGAGGCCCAAGAGGAGATGAAAAAGGACCAACTAGAAATTAAACAGACACTGACTGAAATAAAAAATATTATACAGAAACCTAATAGCAGACTAGAGGATCGTAAGAATCAAGTCAAAGATTTGAAATATAAAGAAGCAAAAAACATTCCACTGGAAAAGCAAAAAGAAAAAAGAATCCCAAAATGTGAAGATAGTGTAAGGAGCCTCTGGGACAACTTCAAGCATACCAACATCAGAATTCTAGGGATGCCAGAAGAATAGAGAGAGCAAGATACTGAAAACCTATTTGAAGAAATAATGACTGAAAACTTCCCCCGCCTGATGAAAGAAATAGACTTACAAGTCCAGGAAGCACACAGAACTCCAAACAAAAGAAATCCCAACAGGACCACACCAAGACACATCAGAGTTAAAATGCCAAGAGCAAAAGACAAAGAGAGAATATTAAAAGCAGCAAGAGAAAAAACAGATAATTACCTACAGTGACTGTCAGCTGATTTCTCAACAGAAACTATGCAGGCCAGATGGAGTGGCAAGAAATATTCAAAGTTATGAATAGCAAGAACCTACAACCAAGATTACTCTACCCAGCAAAGCTATCATTCAGAATTAAAGGGCAGATAAAGAGCTTCCCAGATAAGAAAAAGTTAAAGGAGTTCATCAGCACCAAACCAGTATTATATGAAATGCTGAAAGGTACGCTTTAAGAAGAGGAAGAAGAAGAAAAAGGTAAAGATAAATAGTATGAACAACAAATACATATCTATGAACAAGTGAATTTAAAAATCAAGTGAGTAAAAAATCTGATGAACAGAATAAACTGGTGAATATAATAGAATCAGGGACATAGAAAGGGAGTGGACTGACCTTTCTCAGGGGAAAAAGGGTGAGGGGGTGCAGGAAGAGACTGGACAAAAATTGTACACCTATGGATGAGGACAATGCGGGGGGAAGTAAGGGCAGAGGGAGTGGTGGGAACTGGGTGGAGGAGAGCTATGGGGGAAAAAAAGAGGAACAAATGTAATAATCTGAACAATAAAGATTTATTAAATTAAAACAAACAAACAAAAAAAGAAGTTTGAGAGTGAGGAGAAAGTAAGGGAAAGAATGGAAACCTAGGCCTGGGGAAGAGTTTTGAATGATCTTGAGGATGTTGGAAGAGTGAAGTAAAGAAGTCTGACAAGTTGGTAGAGAATAAATCTAGCTGAGAGATGAAAATAATAGAGACAGGACACACAGAGGTGTGGGAAAGAACAATCTGATGAGGGCAATTTGCAGAAGAGGAACAGATCAAGTGGCGAGCAAACAGCTCTTAGTTTTAACTATTTAACCATTCCCACTTCATCAGATTGCTGTGAGGATTAAAGGAGACAATGTTTGAAAAACAGAACAGAACTTGGCATGTGGTCAGTGTCCATTAAGTGTTAGCAATTATGCTGATTCTTGTTTGGAAGGTAACTTTAATGTTGAGGAATGAAATGAGACTTCACAAAGCAGTGGTCACACAAGAGCAGTGTGCCTTTGAGTCAATTACAAATTGTAGAGAAGAATAGAGCCAGGCTCTGATGGGCCTTGAATATTAGCTAAAGGCCCCTATTGTACAAAGTCAGGCACAACATGGGGCTTTTCAAGGTTTTTGAAGACTCAACCTGTGTTTTAGGAAAGCAGACTCTGGGGTAGGCCAATTGAGAGAAAAATTCTGTGTGAAAGTCCAGATGAGGGCCTAAGTTGAGAGGGTGAGAATAAAAAGATGGAGACAAATAGACAATGAAGCAGAGCTAGATTCTATACGACTAGAGTGCTGAGTAGAAATAGGAAAGGAAGACCAAGAGGACCTGAGGCACCCACCACAGTGACTTTGGGGAGGATGCTGTGTCGACAGCACAGATATGAGAACTGATTGCCTAGAAGAGAGCTGAAGAGAACTTTGAAGATTTATGAAGAGCTAGCAAGGGGAGGGGCCAACAAGGTCTGAAAAGGAGATCGCCTAACTAGTTCTGGGTAGGATTACATAGACACCAAACCCCATAGGCATGCCACAAGCGAGGCAAAGTGCTGGTAACTGAGCATGATGAGTGCACAGGGACTGATAGCTCATCAAAACAGCTTTCATGAACAATGTTCTGCTGGCCATCCAAGTTTGTGCTGAGACCCACACCGGATGCATTCCCCTCCTTATGAAGAGTTTTAGCAGCTATGAGGAAGGAGGACAGAACAGAGCCTACAGTGAAGTTAATGGCTGGCCAAGAGAAAATGAGCTGCTGAACATTCTCTGAAGGGTCAAAAATGACTGACCAGCAAGAGGCAACTCTGACAGAGCAGAGGTGACCTATGAGATAGGGCTTTAAGGTTGATCAATGGGTTCTTATAGAACTGAAGTGGATTCCTACTCTAACTCATTGTCCTATCTAATAAAGAGGGGATATGCAAATTGACTGTCACACTGTAACAAGATGGCTGCATCCACAGAGGAAGCAGGGATTTCATAACATAAAATGGCTGTGCCCACAGCAGAGGCCAAGTTCCTGTAACAAGCAATCAGCAGGGGGAGGAGCCAAGATGGTGGCATAGGTAAACACCTACACTGCTGCCTCGCACAACAATTTCAAAACTACAACTAAAAGACAGAACAGACATCATCCAGAACCACAGGAAAGCTGGCTGAGTGGAAGTTCTACAGCTAGAAGGAAAGAGAGGGGCTCAAAGACACCCAGAGGAACTGCAAAAAGCTAAGGTACGGAGACGCGCGCGCTGAGAGAGCGGGTGCCCGAGTACCTGGCTGGCTTTCTCTGACAGGAGGGAAACGGAGACTCCCAGCTGCATTGAACCCCTTATCCTACGACACTAACCCCCAGATCCAGCTGAAACTCATACGGGGGGAGTTTGGACTGTGAAAAGGGAGAAGTGCACGGAAATTTAGGGGAGTCGCGCAGCGCGCACGCACACACACAGGGCGCCGGCGCCACACTGAGGACAGATTGATTCTGCCGCTGG
>PVJN01015658.1:0-46358 GCA_004026805.1 Lasiurus borealis | reverse complement strand
TGCTTTTGATGCATATGTCTTTCAGACTTTTATCTTGAATGTAGACAAGCTAATTAATATTTTCTCTTCAGGCAAACATTTTTTCTTAGATCTAAATATGGGTTAGATTATTTTTCATTTCCATGTGTTTTGCTCTGTCAATCATTTATGTTCTGTGTGGCTAAAAATGTAGCTCAGTGGATAGAAATTTCCAGATTTTACAGATTATATGCATGCACACACACACAGACACACACACACACACACACACACACACACACACATTGAACTTATCTAACAGTCTATACATATAGACATATAGTGTGGATTCAACTGGAAAAAAATATCTTTTTGATAATATGCAAATTTGAGAAAACAACTTTCAAAGTAGGAAAGAACATACTTGAAATAACCTTGTGTTTGATTGTTTTTTTATTATGATCCTAGTGTGCTTGGCTATTGAGGTACAAAAACTCAAGTTTCCCCACTGTGCTGAAGTTCCAAGTCCAGATTATATAGTGTCTCTTTACCCTCTGTCTATTTTTAAACTTTCTTTAAGATAAATATGAAAATGCAAATAGATGTCTGGTTGTCCAGTTACCCATTCATCCAATCAAAGTGTAATATGCTAATGATATGCTAAGGCCATTCAACTGCTCGCTATGATGTGTACTGATCACCAGGGGGGCAGACAGTGGTGGTCAACCAGTCACTCTGACCACCAGGGAGAAGATGCTCCAATCAGTAAGTTAGCTTGTTGCTGGGGTCTGGCTGATCAGGATGAAATAAGACAGACTGGACACACCCTGAAACCCTTTTGTAGTCCCTGCCCAGCTGGCCAACCTCCCACATCCCTCTCTGGACCCAATTGTGCACTGACAGGGTCTCCCAAGCTGGCCTGTGCCCTCTCACAATCTGGGAATCCTCAAAGGATGTTAAAGAGCCAGTTTCAGCCTAATCCTGCAGGCCAGGGCTCTAGTATACTATATGACCACAATTATATGTGGAATGTAATAAACAAAATAAACTGGTGAACAAATAGAACAGGAGGCATGAGTGCATGGAATAGACTGATTATTATCAAAAGGAAGTTTTGAGGAAAGGACTGGATAAAAAAGTTGAAGATATTAGCCAAAGAACATATATGCATAGTACATGGACACCACTAACAGTGTGGAAGATAGACAGAGAGATGGGGTGTGGGGTCTGCTGCTTAAACATCCCCCATGACAGCATTATCATTCTCTAATTAATTACTCCTTTTCTCATGTTTTGTCTAAATTCTCTCATCTGTTTAAAGTTCAGATCAAATGATAATATGTTCATGTTATATTTTTATACTCTACTTGAGGCCTAGTCCCTTGGCCTGACCTGTGGGATCGGACAAAAACCATCTCTCTGACATCCCCCAAGGTGTCCTGGATTGCCAGAGGGTGCAGGCCAGGCCGAGGGATCCCACTGGTGCACAATTAGGGCCAGGGAGGGATGCGGGAGGTTGGCCAGCCAGGGAGTGACCGTGGGATGGCTCCAGGGCATGTGTGTAGAGCAGCTACAGCAATTGGACAGGTTCAAGCCTCAGACTGATAAGAGGACATGGTCCTCTTGTGACAAAGCCACATACAAGTCCCAGCTTGGATAGCAAAACCCTCCCAGCACAATTATAGCAAAAGGCTATGGTTGTAAGCTTGACCTTAAGGTCTGACCCTGTGGTCCTAGGTGGCTGAGGGATGTGGGCTACAAGAGGTTCTGCAAGTGAAGCCAAAACAAAGTTTGATAGAGTTCAGAGAAGTGCAATGACAGGAAAGAAGTAGATTTGAAACTCACAAGAACATTGCAAACATCTTGACCACTCCCTTGTTTTGCTTTGTGTGATTTGACTATAAAATAAATACTCAATTTACAGGCTGTGTCACTGTTTCCTCATCCAGGTGCAGTGATCTACCTGGCCCCAACTATATTCTCTTGTCTATTTTCTTTAACCCTTCACCACTCCCTCCGCCCCCCTCAGGTTCACCACTGGCTGTGCTGGACACAGTCAGGCATATCTGGCCCATCTCACTCAGTCCTGATTATCCAGACCACAGCAGCAAGCTAACCTACTGGGTGGATCACCTGCCCCTGGTGGTCAGTGCACATCATAGTGAGTGGTTGAGCAGCCTTTGCATGTCATTAGCATAGTATGCTTTCATTGGCTGAATGGCCAACCAGATGACTGGATGACAGGACACTTAGCACATTAGGCTTTTATTATATAGGATAAGAGACATCACTAGAAAACATTTAGCCAAGTTCCAGATGATGAAATATTGCTTTCTTGTTTAACACATTTTCTATGAGGAAAACACTATTGGCTCCAAAACAGCTGTTATTTTTTTTTTAATTTTAAATTTCCCGTGGTGACATTGGTTAATAAGATTATATAGGTTTCATATATGCATTTCTATGATACATGATCTGTATTGAGTGCCTACCACCCAAAGTAAAATTATTTTCCACCTATATATATATATATATATTGACTGCCTTTACCCTTTACTACCCCCACTCCCTTTTCTCTGGTAACCAACATATTTTTGTCTGTGTCAACGAGTTTTTGTTTAAAATAAGCTGTTATTTTAATCTAAAGAGCAAATTTATTTTCCTGTTGGATTTGCCCCACACAAGATTAGATAATAGGGATCCTTTAGTCTCTCCAGTTCTGATTTCACTATAATTTCCTCTGCACTACTAGGTATAACCTTCACTAAATACTTGATTGTCTACACAATAGGTCTTATCTCGGAAGCCCTATAATATAGGGCCTTTACCAACACCATCTCTTAAAATATGAAGCAGTCTACCAGCTTTTCTTGCTCAATGGTGACATCCTCTAATCACTGCATATTCTGCCTTCTAAAGACAGCAGTCTGGGTAAAGACCCCCTCCATGCTTGACTCCCTCTCTTTTTTTAGTAGATAACAAGAATGTCTGGATTGATTAAGGAGATGACAGAAATGAATAGGTCGATCTTTCTTGCACAAGAGCTAGACTACAAATAAAACTGAAGTGGGGAATATACACTCAGAATTATCAACTGAGATCCCGCTGAGGAGGAGACATATCAAAGAAGGACAGAAAACACCTGGAGACCAGTATGAAGGGAGAGGTCAAGAAAGGGGCTGACCCAGCATCCAGGGGCAGCAGGCTGAGGGTGAGGAGGGAGCTCTGGGCTACAGGAGGGTCTTTTCCCTCAGACAGTCGAAGCCTGGAACCCAGGATGGGCTCCACAGTTTTGAGCACCAGAGTGGAAATTAGAAGCCTGCGTAACATCCAGCTGTGAAAGGCAGCAGGGCAGTTGGCCACTGCTGAGTGTAGAGCCCACAGACTAGAGCCATTCAAAAAGAAAGCCTCAGTTGCTGTTTTTGGTGTTGTTTTTTACCTAGAGCACAAGAATTTTCATTTGCAGCTACTCACTGGAGACTTTGGTGCAGGGAGGGCAGTGTGTACTGGAGGTGCCTAAGTAGAAGCTGTGATGGGAAGCATTGTGGGGAGAAATCGAACAGAAGTAGCCGGTAGGTCTGCATTTGCTATTACACTCTTATATCAAAACAGTCATTTTCCATTAAAGGAGTTAGCCACTCCTGGAAACCATAGCTTGGGGAAAAGAAAGAAAAAAAAAACTGATACAGTCCTCCATACTATCAGCACTGCCTGACATGCCCTGCATTTTGTCCTTTTCAGGGGAGACAATAGAAGCCTACCCTATGGATTTTAACAATCTTAGGGAGCTTCAGGGACTGGATTGAAGAAGGGACTGTATGCCACACTATCCTTGTAATCTGATTGGTGATTTTCCAGCAAGGGAGAGTTTATAGAAACTCCAAGTTTCCAGATGATATATAAAGATCTTTGCCTAGCCAAGGGAAGAGTAATATTTTGGGGCACTCACATAGGAGGAGCTCTGGGACAAGGAAAAACATAGACCACATTCCCTGAAATTTGAACAGCACTTTCCCTTCATGGGAGACCCAGAGGTCTAGATTCCTCCAAACATCTAAATCCCTTTAGAAACTGATTTTTAAGTGATTAAGACTGACAGCTGGCTATCAGGCAAAGGTGGGCAGAGCCGGAACCTAGGGAAGTTTGCTGACCCATCCCTGGACCCCATGCTGCTAATAAATCTGCTTTAGAGAACAGATTGGACCCTCCTGCTGGCAGCCAACTCCTGAGACGGACACAAGCTGTGGATCACTTGGAGCTTCAAGCAGATTGCTGAAAGCCAAAGGAGGACAGTCACTGAAACAAACACCAATTCATTTTTTAAAAATGTTCTATTCTTTATTTTTGTTGCAATGAATTTGTTGCAATTCATTTTTTCTATTCCCTTTTTTTGTCCTTTCTTAATTTATTTTTATCAATATGTTTTATTAATTTGTTGTTATTTTATTCTCTATTGTTGGTTTCATATACCTAATTTTCTTCCTACCCATTTTTTCTCTTTTCATTTTCTCCTGCTTTCTCATCTTATTTTCCTTTTCTTATTTTGATTCTATTTCTTTTCTCTTGTACTTTTCAACAATTTCTTTTCCTCCTCCTTTATTTTGAACAAATTTTCTTCCCCTGTTCCCCTAATTCTTTTTTATTTTTTGGCTGTAACAAAGTTTGTTTGTTTGTTTGTTTGTATATTATCTAAAGTTTTTTTTGTTTGTTTATTGTCTAAAGTTCCACATATGTCTCCTTTTTCCACCATTAACCATTCCCCTATCCCTTCCCAGTCTGGGCAACCCCCACTGTCCCAGTGTCTATGTACATTGGTTATGCTAATATGCATGCATAAAAATCCTTTGGCTGCTCTCTAACCCCCACTCCCTTAACATTTGATTTTAGATCAATCTATTCTTGTTCATCAAATTATGTTGGTCATTATATTCCCAAATATGAGTGAGATCATGTGATATTTATCTTTCTCCAACTGCCTTATTTCACTTAACATAATGCTCTCCCGTTCAATCCATGCTGTTGCAAACAATAAAAGTTCCTTCATTTTAATAGTGGCATAGTATTCCTTTGTGTGGATGTATCAGAGATTTTTAATCCACTCATCTGATAATGGACACTTATGCTGCTTTCAAATCTCCCTATAGTAAATTTTGCTGCTATGAACAGGGGTGCATATATCCTTTCTGATTGGTGTTTCTGTTTGATTGGGATACTGTCCTAGAAGTGGGATTACTAGGTCAAATAGGAGTTCCATTTTTAACTTTTTCAGGAAACTCCATACTGTTGTCCACAGTGGCTGCACCAGTCTGCATTCCCACCAGCAGTGAAAGAGGGTTCCTTTTTCTCCACATCCTCACTAGAGCTTATACTTTATTTGTTGATGATAGCCATTCTGACAGGTGTAAGATGATATCTCGCTGTTTTGATTTGCATCACTGAGATGATTAGTGACTTTGAGGATTTTTTCATATATCTCTGGACCTTCTATATGTTCTCTTTCAAAAAAGTATCTATTTAGATCCTTTGACCATTTTTCAAAAGAATTGTTTATCTTCCTTTTGTTAAATTGTATGAGTTCTCTGTAAATTTCAGAGATTAAAACCTCATTTAAAATAGCATTGACAAACATGTTCTCCCATGCAGTGGGCTTTCTTGTTGGTGGTTTCTTTTGCTTTACAGAAGCCTTTTGTTTTGATGTAGTCTCATTTGTTTCTTTTCTCCTTACTCTCCATTGCCCTAGGGCAGTGGTCTACAAACTCATTAGTCAATGGAGCCAAATATGAACAGTGCAAGGATTGACACTTATTTTGAGAAGCCAAATTTTTTAAATTTAAACTTCTTCTAATGCCACTTCTTCAAAATAGACTCACCTAAGCCAATCTCAAGGGGCCAAAGAGCCAAATGTGGCTCCTGAGCTGCAGTTTGCTGACCACTGCCCTGGGGCAAGGGAAACTAAGGAGGAAATAAACAGATGGCAGTACATTAAAATGAATGCATCTGCATATCAAAAGAAACCATCAACAAAATGAAAAGGGAGCTCACAGTATGGGAGAATATATTTGCCAATAATACTAATGATAAAAGATTAATATTTGAAATATATAAGTAACTCATACAATTTAATGAAAGAAAGACAATCCAACTAAAAATTTGGCAAAGGATCTAAAGAGACACTTTTTCAAAGTGGACATTCAAATGGCCAAGAGACATATGAAAAAATATTCAAAGTCACTGATTATCAGAGAGATGCAAATTAAGTTGACAGTGAGGTACCTATCACCTCACCCCTCTCAGAATGCCTACCATCAAAAAATCCACAAAGGACAAGTGCTGAAGAGTATGCTGAGAAAAAGAAACCTATCTATCTCATTGTCCTTTTGAATTGCATCTCTCAGATAATTAGTGACTTTGAACATGTTTTCATGTGTCTCTTGGCCTTCCTTCTGTTGTCTTTCGAAAAGGTTCTATTAAGGTCCATTGCCCATTTTCTTATTGGATCATTTAATCTTCTTTTTATTAAGCTGTATAAGTTGGCTATAGATGTTGGAGATTAAACCTTTATCAGTGATAACATTTGCAAATGTGTTCTCCCATACAGTGGGATTTCTTGTTTTATTGATGATTTCTTATTTTGATGTAGTCCCATTTGTTTTTTTCTTTAGTTTCCATTGCCGTTGGAGCAGTATCAGTGAAGAAGTTCTTTCAGCATATGTCTGAGATTGTGCTGCCTGTGGATTCCACTAGTATTTCTATGGTATCCCATCTGTTTAATTCCTGTATCCATTTTGAGTTTATTTTTGTATTTGGTGTAAGTTGGTGGTCCAGTTTCATTTTTTTGCATGTATCTGTCCAGTTTTCCTAACATCATTTATTGTGTTGGCTCCAATGTATGTTCATACCTCTTTTGTCAAATACTAATTGAGCATAGAGGTTTCTGTGGATATCTGGATTCTCTATTCTATTCCATTGGTCTATATGTCTGTTCTTGTGCCAGTACCAGGCTGTTTTGAGAACAGTTGCTTTGTAATCTAGCTTGAAATCTGGTATTGAGATTCCACCTACATTATTTTTCTTTCTCAGGATTGCTGCGGCTATTCAGGGTCTTTTTTGTTCCAGATGAATCTTTGAAGAGTTCTTTCTAGGTCTGTGAAATATGTCATTGGTATTTTAATAGGTAGTGCATTGAATCTATAGATGGCTTTGGGTAGTATGGACATTTTAATGATGTTGATTCTCCCAATCCATGAGCAGGGCATGCTTTTCCATCTGTTTATGTCTTCCTCTATCTCTATTTTCAGTGTCCTGTAGTTTTATGCATATAGGTCTTTTACCACCTTAGTTAGGTTTATTCCTAAGTATCTTAATTTTTTTGTATAATGGTAAATGGCATTGCTTTTTTAGTCTCTCTTTCTGTAATTTCACTATTAGTGTACAGAAATGCCACAGATTTTTTGGCATTAATTTTGTATCCTGCTACATTGCAGAATTCATTTATTAAGTCAATTAGTTTTTGGATGTATTCCTTCAAGTTTTGTATGTACAGTATCATGTCATCTGCAAATAAGGACAGCTTTACTTCTTCTTTTCCAATTTGGATGCCTTTTATTTCTTCTTGTTGTCTAATTGCAATGGCTAATACTTCCAGTACTATGTCAAACAGGAGAGGTGAGAGTGGGCATCCCTGTCTTGTTCCTGTTCTTAGGGGAAATTGTTTTAGTTTTTGCCCATTGAGTATGATGTTAGCTGTGGGTTTATTATATATGGCTTTTTAATGTTGAGGTATGATCCTTCTATTCCTACCTTGCTGAAAGTTTTTATCAAAATGCAAACTCCCATTTGACCCAGCAATCCCATTCTTAGGAATATATCCTATGAAAGTAGAAACACCAATCAGAAAAAATTTATGCACCTCTATGTTCATAGCAGCACAATTTACAATAGCTACAAATTGGAAACAGCTTGGGTGCCTGTCAGCAGATTAGTAGCTCAGAAAACTATGGTACATCTACACAATGGAATTCTATGCTGCCATTAAAAAGAAGGAATTCTTACCATTTTCAGCAACCTGGATGGAACTGGAGAACCATTCCCTTCTGGCCTGATGAGTTTCTGTTGAGAAATCAGTTGCTAGTCTGATTGGGGTTCCTTTGTAGGTAACTTTCTGTCTCTCTCTGACTGCTTTTAAGATTCTTCCTTTGTCATTGGTGCTTGCCAATTCAATTATAATGTGCCTTGGTGTCAGTTTTTTGGAGTTCATTTTGCTTGGGACTCTGTGAGCTTCTTGGATTTGTGTGGGTTTTTTTCTTTCCTATATTGGGGAAATTTTCTGTCATTATTTCTTCAAACAGATTTTCTATTCCTTGCTCTCTTTTCATTCTTTTTGGAACCCCAATTATGCAGATGTTGTTTTGTTTTGTGTTATCCCAAAGTTCCCTCTTGCTCTCCTCTTGCTTTTTATTTTATTTTTTTTATAGAATCTGCTGTACTTGGGTATTTTTTCTACCTTGTCTTTTACCTCACTGATGGTAGTCCTCTGCTGCTTCTAGTCTACTTTTGATACTTTCTATAGAGTTCTTTACAGCAGCAATGTCATTTTTCTTTTCATCTTGATTATTCTTCATTTCCTCTTGGTTCTTGCTCATATTGTCAACTTTGTCTTCCATTCTTTTCAGCCACTTTATGACCATTTCTCTGAACTCTTTCTCTGGCAGGTTGTTTGCTTGTATTTCCTTTACTTCCTTTTCTGGTGATGACTGCTTTTCTTTTATATGTGGGCTGTTTCTTCATGTGTGCATGGTCTTTCTTCTCAGTGTGTCTGGTTATGTAGTTCTCAGGTAAAATCTGACCTTTCTATGTGGCGTTTGGAGCTCCTCTGAATCCCGAGTGTTTGCTCTGATTGGGGAGCAGTGTTCTCTGTTTTCTAATTGAGTTATTTTTTGTAACCTATCTTCTAATTCAGTGATAAGATATTCAGTTTCCCTTTATCTGCTGTGTATTCTTCCCAATGTGTTCTTTATTACTGCTATGTCATTCTTCATTTTCTACTGGTCTTTTTTCATAGTTACATTTCTCATTCTGTTGAGCATCCTTGCCATCATTATTCTAAACTCTGTATCTGATAAATTTCTTACCTCCATTTCATTTAGCTCTTCTAGTGAATTCCCTTTTTCTTCCACTTGGAGATTCTTTTTATATCTCCCCATTTTGGCTGCCTGTTTGTATTTATGTCTATGTATTAGGTAGATCTGCTATAACTCCCAATCTCTAGTGTAGAATAATGGCAGATGCTGTTAGTGACTGGCCCTGAATACCCTGTTTGGAGCTATAAGTAATCCACAACTTGTGCTTCCCTCTGCTGGGGCTAGGTGCCTTTGTAAAGGCACCAAAGTCTTTTTTTCCTATCCCTTGGCCCAGCATTAAATCAGGCATAGACTCAAATCTTCCAAAGACCCACCTCTGCCTACAGTTTGATTGTTATTTAGTCTTGACTAGCCTCAGGCTATATGCCAGAGGGTGAGGTAAGAGGTTTGCGAACAGGGTTGAGCAATTGCTTCCCCACTATGCAAAGTTTTGTAAGATTAGTACAAAAATCTGCCAGAGTGAAATGTCCTCTTTAATATGATTCAGTACAGGAAATAGGGGTGTCTGCCTTCTACACTTTAACCCCAGAGCCCCCAACTCTGAAATCTTCTCACAGAGCTCTAATCCACTCTCTCTCTCCCCTCTTCCAGAACCCAGGGTGAGTGGCTGCACACAAAATTTTGTGCATTGGCCCTTTAAGAGGATGTCTGCATTTCCAGATGGCTCTCTCTGGTAGACAGCAACCCTGCTGCTTTCCACAGGTTTAGAACTTACAGTTATCAGTGGTAACTCCCCCGCCACACATAGCTGAGATACCCCTCAGGAACTTCAGCTGTTGTCTATGGTAGCCTAGCCAGCCCTTTTGTGCCTCCACCCTTCCTACCAGTCTCTATTCAGTCTCCCCCTTCCATCTTGGCTATCAGGGTTCTTTCCAGGTCTTCTTCAGTTGATTATTCAGAATAGTTTTTTCTGGTATTTAGATGGAATTCCAATTTGGTGGTGGGAGTGTATCAGTGTAGCTTCCACTTAATCTATTGTCATTTTGGAATCCAGAAAACCCATATTAAACAAACAAACAAAACAAAAACATGTTAATGTATGATTAATACAAAGTGCTTTTTTAGATGAACAATTATTTTTCATGTAGTAAAAACATTTCTTCAAAAAATGGGGCGATATAGTACATTATAATTATAAGAAATTTTTCATTTTAAAAATACTATTTTGGCTTAACTTGGAAAGGGTATTATTTAATATCTGAACAAGGAAAATCACGATCAAGGCTGAAATCTTATCCATATCACTATATTTTTCTAATTACATGGGTGCAGGGAAGATGAGGTTACTGGATCTCCTGTTTGTGATTGGCATTGCTCTGGTATTTCTCTAGAGCCATACCACTAAGTCTCTTCCTGTGTCTCCAACCAGAGCTTTCCCATAAAGACCACACTGCAGATCCAAGTTGGTTGGATCTAGACTTCTCTGCAGGAAGCAAGCTCAGCAGGGTTCTGAATGACAGGGCTAGTTCATCCCCTGTTTTGGTTGGTGCTAGTGGCTTGCCTGGGTGGATAATGGCCTCAAGCTCCAGAATTACACAACTGAGCGTCTGTCCACATTTCCAACAAGAGCTTTATAAGAAGTGCACCACAGGTCTAGGCTGGATACAGCCAGCAAACTTTTCTGCAGGTCTTGAGTTCAACCAGGCTGAGCCACCTGGAGACAGAAGGCTAGAGGTAGTGGGTCTCCTGTTGGTGGTCAGATGCCATTAGCACACAGAGGTGGAAAATGTATCCCACTGATACCAAATTTTTGGACTGGAACCCGGATTCTTTGTTCACTAGAATCAAAGAATGAATCCACAGACAGAAAGTAGTATAGCTGTAGTGGGGCAACTTCCATGACTAGTTGCAAATGACCGCAGAGGCTGCTAAATTGGTAATAAGCAAGCAAGCATTTATTGAGCTGGCCAGCTACAGCGCGAGGGCACCACACACAGGTGGAGTCCACACACTCAGGACCACACTGTCTCAGGGGGATACAGCCCTTTTTAAAGATCCAAAACACATTTTTTTTCCTTTGTTCTAAAATCCTCAAACAGCCGCGGAGGGGGTGGGTGGGTTTCAGTGGGCTGCAATGGTTCCTATTGACTGCTCTTTATCTCCCAACCACCCCCTGCTAGATGTTGGAATGTGGACCTATCTTGTGAAAGCAAATTGTAAAATTGAGCAAAGTTAATAATCCCTAAAGGTCATCTACAGTCTCAACTTCTGGAGCCACTGAGTCAACAGGACTCAATCTCTTATAGTTCTGGTCCTCAGGCACAGGAGAATAAATTTTGTGATGTGGGATGGATTTACGTGAACTTCCAGGTCAAACAGCAGTTTTTACCTGAGATGAATGCCCTTAAGGTCCTATTTCATAGCAAAAGTGGGGATTTGTTGAAGAACAAGTACAGACTCCCATGTGGGGAGAGGAAGAGTCCCACAGAATGGACTCCCATGTGGGGAGGAGTAAAGGGTCCCAGAGGACTGACTCCCATGTAGGGAGGGGGAAGAGTCCCACTGGGTTCCCTTTCCCTATGGCTTATATAGGCTGCAGATCCTGGTGCCTTGATATCCCCTCAGATTGTTCACAATTCCCTTAGATTGGTTACCGGAGTAACTCCTGGGCTCAAAGGTGGTTTTAGATCCAAACTGGTTGTAGCAGTAGACTTCTCTGTAGGAAGCATGTGAGGCTCTCTCCCACTCCTTCCTTATTGTTTTCCCATTCCCTTTGAGGTTTCTTCCTTGCCTTCTGAATGAAGGGCTTCCTTCTCTTTATTTTGTAAATATAGACCTTTTGTTGTTCCCAGCTTCCCCACTCTGCGGAAATATACCTTCTGCTGCTCTGCAGCCCTGTGCTTCCTCCATGGTCCCCTTATTTCCAAAATTTCTAATATTTTTTAAACCTGTCCTATTTTACCTCCAAAATCCCTGTTTCACCACTCTGGACCTACACAACTCAGTGTCTGTCCAACTCTCTGACAAGAGCTCCTCAAGAAAAACAAAACAAAAACAAACAAACAAACAAAAAAATCTCAATGAAAGTCCTGTATGGTTGCAGTCAGCAAACTTTCTCCAGGTTAAAAAAAAAAAAAAAAAAAAAAGCTCAAAAGAGGAGGGTCACTAAGAGTCAGATCAATGAGACTACTGGGTCTCCAGTAGGGGGACAGGCTCAGGTAGTGTGTACAGGTGTCCTTACTTCAGAGCCACACAATTTAATGATTGACTAAATCTCTGATGACTCCTACGTTCTCCTGAATCACTCAATTGTTCCCCAAGGCATTGTGCACTACACCCAAACTACAACAAACATTTCTGCTGGTCACAAATTTGGTAGGGTAGGGCCATTGGGAATTGGAGAACTGTTGTAGCATCTCCCCAGGCTGTTGCTCTATGGATGGGAGTATTTGAGGCAAGTAAGATGGTGTCTGTAGGCAATGTGCGATAGGGACTCAGCACAGGGATCTTGGCAGCTGACCTTCATTTCTCTCCTCATGGTCATGTACCCAGTTCTTTTTTCATGACTCTAGTTTTCTCTGAGTTGCCTTCTCTACACCAGAACCCTGATTGAGAGCCTGAAAATTATATTTTGTGTTCTAGCCCTTAAAGAGAGAGCTTGCATTTCTAGCAGACTTCTCTTTGTTGGCACACAGAATCCTAGATGATTTTCAGTCAGATGTTATGTGGGTTCCTTTTTTTATACTCTGTTGCTTTGGGTTGGGGATCTCAGTATGAGACTGAAACCCCAGGTTCCTCAGGGGGAAGCTTTACAATTGAGATATCCCTCTGACTTATCAGCCTCATATAACAAGGGGATGAGGGGTCTCGGAGCAGACCTTTATGTGTCTCTGCCCATCTTAACAGCTTCTATGTGGCTTTTTCTGTAATCCTTGGTTATAAAACTTTTGTTAACTAGTCTTCATTTGGTTATTCAGGTTAATTGATATATAATTTAGTTGTAAATTTGGTTTGGTGCTGGGAAGAGGTAAGTATAGCTTCCAAGTACTTCATAGCCATCTTGGCTTCTCTAATTGCTTTGATTTTAGAATACTATATTTAACCAAACAACAGCCCAATGTTAATTATCTTATGGTTGTCTGCCCACCTCCAAGCCTTGGAAAGCTACAGGTCAAATATATATACCAGCTTGCTTATTCCAAAGTATTCATCAGTCCAGTGTACTTCATATGTCAGTATAGATCCAAAATTATCCTTGCTATAGAATAAATTCTTAAATGATTAATGATAAGTCATTTAGAGTAAATTGCTCAAATCTTACATCACCATACTGATGAGCTGCATATTCAGATAAACTTTCTTCAGCACTGCAGTAAGAATAAGCTGGCAAATATTTGTGTATATATTTCTACAGTTGATAAGCAGGACTATTAGTACCAAATGAGATAGTTATGGAGGAATGTATATCGATAGTAAGGATATTTTGTATATGTAAAATATTTAAAGCTTTCAGGAATCTATTAGTGTTTGCTATCCTAGTAAATGGGAGAATTTGCTTGTTAGTATTACTAGAGGCCTGATGCATGAAATTCATGCAAGGGGTTCAGCCCTTGCAGCCTCTCGCAGCTCTGGCCAGCTCTCACAGTCCCTGCTTTGTCCGGTAGGTCATCCAGACGGTTGTCCAGAAAGTCATCTGGATGGTCCTTCTGCTGTTCAGTCTAATTAGCATATTATATATTTATTATATAGGATTAATTGGATGTGATGAATTTTGTTGACCTGAGATTCTATTGAAAAACCTTAATTAATATTTTAGATAATACTCAAAATAATTTCTATTGAGTTCTTCATTACAGCTTGACTGATTTCTTCATTCACTTTATAACAAAACACAATTAAATCAATATCATATACATAACTTGCTTCCACATATACATTACCCTTAATGGGTGAAATGTAGCTTTTTAGCATTTTTGTAGCACATGGAATTTCATGACACTTAATTTTAGTTTTTCCTATATTATTATTTTGGGGAGAACATTTAATTTTACAAAAACCTAATAGAATTATTTTTACAACATGGAAAATAACTTACTTGTTCTCATATTTGGTCTTTGGCCTTTATCCCTCCTCCCCAATAATTTGGTATAGCAAGCTTTTATTCATATGAAGCATATATATTACATATTATGTAAATACAATTTTTTATTTTGGTGCTTTCTATGTCTTCCTTATTCTTGCATCTGAAACCTGCACTTTAATTAGATGTATTTAGAAGCCTTATGTGTATTCTTTTTTTTAACATTTTGTATTTTGCTTTCATTTACAGGTATCTTCCCAAAGTGATGGTTAATTTGGTTAATTGTTTTAGTTAGTATGTGAAGATTTCAATATGATTGTGTACTGTGGTTATTTTTTAAGTGTGTGCCACAAAACTCAATAATTTATTTAAGTGATTATCTGAATACCTTACATTTAAAAATCTCTGGTCTCAATTATCTAGGTTTTTCAAAAACTCATGCCAAAATAAATGGTCCTATATGTTCTAATTAATTTTATCAATTCTCCTTTTCACTATTCATAAACAGGCAGTTGTAATGTGAAAAGTGTAAGCATGTCCATGTATTTTTGGTCTCCATTTAATTAACACACAATAATATGCATAGGTAAATAAAGGCATGCATATATAAATGATCACATCTATGCTTTTCTCATGCACACATTTTTTATATCACACCAGTACAATAGTTTCTGTTACTAATTAAATTGAGGACTGCCTCAATCATCTCATATCATTTACTATTAATCTAACCAGTATGGTTTATATCTCCTTTAATGCTGACTTTCAAAAACACATAGGTAAAAAAATAACTCAAAAAAATTCTAAGTCATTCTGAAATTTATACATTTTTGTATCAACCTACTTACTAGTGACATAGATAAGTGTTTCCTCTGAACAGATTTAATTTTTAATTTTCCTGAATCAGTGTTGACTAGAAAAAAGGTAATTGCTGTCAGGAGTATTCAAACTGTCAGAATATCCTTCAATCTAAAAGCGGTTAAAATCTGTGCGAAAGTAATTGCTGAAACTCTATTCAACTGTAATAATAACCTGCCACTGATGACAGCAATTACTGTGAAAGTGTGATAGAAATCAAAGGCGTATTTTTCTCTGACAAGTAAATTTCTAACTAAGGTTTACATTGGCTGAAAAGTGCTGACAATGATGATGTACTATATCACTCTTAATCACAACTGGCACAATGATAGAGTTTGAACTATTCACTGTAGACAGAAACTAAATGTTTTATTTGATACTCCCCAGACTCCCCATATATAGGTATATATCTATATTTTAGATTAATAAAGATTAAGTGTTATATTTTTGCCTGTTTTACACATTTTCTAAGTAAATGTTTTTAAGAACATTTTACTTTAAATAAAAGAAACTAATTATAGTTAAGACAAATTGGCAATGCATACTTCTACAATTTTTCAAAAGGTTTAGAAATCCATAATTAGTTCAAATTATGGGTACTTCTTTCAATTCCAACATTTAGCAGTCATCTTCACTATCAGCATTCTTGGTGATGCTTCACACCATATATTGAAGTGACAACCTATAGCTTTTTTTTAGAGGGGATTCTCTATTATCATCAGTCTATAATAATAAAAGCATAATATGCTAATTAGAATGGACATCCTTCCAGAAGAAGCCAGGGTTGCAAGGGAAGCCCAAGTCCTTGGTGCCAGGGGGAAGCCAGTGCCAGCAGCTGGAGAAGGAAGGTCTCCTCTTGCAAGAAAAGTGTGCATCAGACCTCTAGTTTGTAATAACAACAAAATCTGGTGGAGCTGTGAGATAGCCTATTTTATTGAGTAAATGTTAAAATATGACGATGTAAATGATTTATTTTCCTCTGGAGAAAAATAAAATGCTTACAAAATAAAAGGTTTTAAGATAATTAAGCTTTCACAGAAGAGATATATGATAGGTATAAAATGTAAGGGACTTTAGCCGAGACCGGTTTGGCTCAGTGGATAGAGCGTTGGCCTACAGACTGAAAGGTCCCAGGTTCTATTCCAGTCGGGGGCATATACCTTGCTTGTGGGCACATCTCTAGTGTGGGGTGTGCAGGAGGCGGCTGATTGATGTCTCTCTCTCATTGATGTTTCTGACTTTCTATCCCTCTCCCTTCCTCTCTGTAAAAAACCAATAAAATATATTTAAAAAAAAATCTAAGGGACTTTACCCAAAACCGGTTTAGCTCAGTGGATAGAGCATCAGCCTGCGGACTGAAAGGTCCCGGGTTCAATTCTAGTCACGGCATGTATTCTGGTTGTGGGCACATCCCCAGTAGGGGGCGTGCAGAAGGTGGCTAATTGATGTCTCTCATCAATGTTTCTAACTCTCTATCCCTCTCCCTTCCTCTCTGTAAAAAATTAATAAAATACAATTTTAAAAAAACTAAGGGACTTTAATAAAAATACTTAACTTTTTAGCTTTTTGAATTAAATAGGATTTTTTCAATAAATTCTAAGAGACTTGTAGTACAATTTGAGCTCTCATTTCTATACTGGTGAAATATATCTTAAAAATTTGTAGAATAGAAATTACACAAAATTTTCTTTTGGAACAATCATGTGGCTGTCTGCCTCAATACACAGGGCACAAAATAATATTCTGGATAAGAATATCTACTCCCTGAGATTGAGACTAGGTTTCATTTTCAGGAAAAACTATTAAAAACAAGCTAACTTAGCTGTTCTATGTTACTATTTTTCTTTGTTCTAGAATTGACTCTGGCCTGTTCTCATTGCATTATGCCCAGTACATATTAATAAATTAATTAGCAACACTCAATTCAAGTGATTGAACACCTCTGGTATATGAAACTATAGAGTAGACTATAGGGTCTACAAAGAATATATAATCTGCATCCTTCATATTCAGTCTGTAAATTTCTTTTTATTTTTAAATATATTTTTATTGATTTCAATTATTTCTAAATCTTAATAAAAATATATTTTAAAAAATAAATTAGCAGTATCTTTGAATGTGAAGGATGAAAATTATATATACTTTGTAGACCCTACAGTCTACTCTATAGTTTCGTATACCAGAAGTGCCCATCAGCAGATAAGTGGATAACAATGTATTATATCTACACAATGGAATACTACACAGTAGTAAAAAGAAAGAACTCTTACCAACAGCATGGATGGACCTGGAGAGCATTATGCTAAGATAAATAAGCCAGTCAGAGGAAGATAAGTATCACATGATTTCACTCATCTGTGGAATCTAATTAACAACATAAACTGATGAACAAAAATAGACCCAGAGACATAGAAGCATGGAACAGACTGTTGAACCTCAGAGGGAAGGCAGGGGAGGGTGGGTGGAAAGAGATAAACCAATGAACTTGTATGCATATATGCATAACCCATGGATACAGACAAAGGGATAGTGAGGTCCTGGTTGGGGGTGGGTGAGAGAAGGCTGGAAGAGGTCAATGGGGGGGAGGGAATTTATGTAATACTTACAATAATAAAGATTAAATAAATAAAAAGTATATTTTTATTGATTCCAGAGAAGAATGGAAAGAGAGAGAAATATCAATGATAATAGAGAATCATTGATTGACTGCCTCTTGCACACCCCACACTGGGTATAGAGCCTGTAGCCTGGGCATTTGTCCCAACTAGGAATTGAACCATGACTTCCTGGTTCATAGGTTGATGCTTAACTAATGAGCCACACTGGCTATGGAAGAGAAAAATTAATAAGTTGTAAAGTGAAACCATGATTCTCTAAATTTTTAATCAATTATTTATTATAATAGGGACAATAATTATTCCTTTCTTCTTTGGCATAATATGAATTGTAGATAGGAGTCAACTGTGAATTAGGCAATGGAAAAACTGAATTTTATTTCCATCTGTGGTAATCATCATTGTATGAATTGAGGCATATCATAATTGATGGGACTTAGTATCTTAATCTGTAAAATGGAATGCTGGTATTTATTCTGTCTACTTGGTACACTTGTTGCAAGAATCAATAATGATAGTGTATATTGAATTACTTTCTAAATTATAAAGCATTTTGAAAGCTTTAATGAAATGTTATCATTTTACACTTAAATAATCTGGGCTTGTGCTCTGAGAGTAAATAGTTTTGACCCAGCTGGAATTCTTTAATCCTCAATTGCACATAACGTACAGTGCCAAAAACACACACACAAAGAAAGATATGTGTAAACAAGAGGAAACTATACTTTGAGACCAGAAGTAGTCATATGTATTAATGATATGCTATATAACTCACTGTGTACCTATGCTCACTGAACAGAAACCATTGATTAAGTAAAGGAGACTTTGATCTTGTACAGGAAATTAGGTCTTCTTAGTAGCCTCTGCTTTGGCCAGAATGTATCAATTTATTCCAAATCTTCTTAAGGAACAGATACACTCCTTGAACAAACTTTGCTAGGACAGCAAAAATATTTATTGCTAGACTACTTTTACAATAGTAGCATCCATTATATACTTACATTTTATTTTTTAATATATATTTATTGTTTAAAGTATTACAAATAGTAGTACATATGTCTCCCTTTTTTCCCTATTGACCTCCACCAGGCCTTCCCCACCACTCAGTACATGCCCTCATGGGTTCCCCCACCCCCAATGTCCTTTATCCATTGGCTATGCTTACATACATGCATACAAGTCCTTCAGTTGATCTCTTACAGCACCCCCCAAACCCTCTCCTGTCTTTCCACTGTAGTATGACAGTCTGTTCATTGCTTCTTTACCTCTGTATATGTTCCCCTCCCCCTCCAATTCTTTTCTTTAAAATCATCTTGCCTCTGTAGGCTAGAAATAAACTTAAAAGAACAAAAATGTTTGAGTCCCAATTTCAATGTCCAATAGTTTTGAGTCCCAGGTTCAATATCAAACACTTCCTTATATGTACAAATCATGGTATCTGAATAGTGGACAAATGGTGGCAATGCAGGTCCGATCCTCTATGGTTTGGTCCTAGGCATCCTGTAGCGACGCACAGCTGCTGACTGTTCAGATGGCAAAGCATTCTCAATGTCTTCCATCTCTGGACTGTTTCTCCTCTTATCTTGGTGGTTGGAACAGACCTGTCAGTTCCTCTCTGTTGCTGGAGTCCACTTGGTCTTGGAGTTGTTTTCTGAAAGTATATAAACATATTCTCGACCAAGAGTTAATAAAGGAATCTTTTCTATAAAATTGACTTGGGGTCCTTTTTATTTTAGCCCAAATGATTTTCCTTTGGCTTATTTTGACGCCATGTGTGTTTTTCATGGGTGTCTTGCTGTTACCATTACAAATGAAAATTAATTTTCTAAAGTAAAAATTTTCTAGATATAATTTACTTACCAGATATTTTTCCTTACATGATATTATCCTACTATCCCCCAACCCTTTTTTAAATATATTTTATTGATTTTTTACAGAGAGGAAGGGAGAGGGATAGAAAGTCAGAAACATCGATGAGAGAGAGACATTGATC
Organism: Lasiurus borealis; assembly: GCA_004026805.1. Lineage (NCBI taxonomy): Eukaryota > Metazoa > Chordata > Mammalia > Chiroptera > Vespertilionidae > Lasiurus > Lasiurus borealis. The sequence goes on along the minus strand of PVJN01015658.1, from coordinate 26,774 downwards.
AGCCGCCTCCTGCACACCCCGCACTGTAGATGTGCCTGTAAGCAAGGTACATGCCCCCGACTGGAATCGAACCTGGGAACTTTCAGTCTGCAGGCCGATGCTCTATCCACTGATCCAAACTGGTCTTGGCATATTCCCCCTTTTCTTGATCAATGGAGACTTTTGTAAAAATTTTTAATACAATCTTGATAACTTTCAATTTTAATTTTTGCACACAAATATGCCTGTTTTATCTTCATTGCATGTTAAGCAATTTTACCATGAGATGAACTACCAATAGAAATTTTATTTAATACTTTAGAAATAGATTTTTGTCCAGTACAATTAAATTTTCTTGGGTATTCACTTATTTCAATTGGCCAATTTAAATTAATCTGAAAGCTTGATTACTCTTTTACTGTCAAATTTAATCATCTACCAACAATTTTAGATTACCCTGTAAATATTCTGAAAAGGTTTATTTTCATTATTGAGCAGGCACTGAGCATTCCTGTTGCTAGGCTGAATTTAGATATAGGGCAGCTGCTGTTGGCAAAGTTTCTGTCTGTTACCTGGGTCCTGATATGGGCTGGATGTGGGAAGCAAAGTAGCCATGGGGACAGGAGACCTCTCTCATAAGGGGTGAAGGTTCAGACCTATGCAAGGTTCGTGGGGGGGGGGGTGAGGCTCTGTGCCCCACCTCTGTTGACCCTCAAGTTCTCTCCTGATGGTCCCTCTGTGACTGTGCCTGTCTTAGGATGTTCCTTCCCTGAGGAATCTTACCCATCTCTGGCTAACCAGCCATCCTCCAGGGACAAGCAGAGTGCTGTGAGGTTAAGTTCTGTCTCCATGGTAGCCTATGCCCCCCTGGCGTCTATGCCCACCACCTGCCTTGGGATCCCCTTGCCTGCTGGTGGGGCCCCGCACTGATTACATATCTCTGGGAATTAAGGTCTCTTCTCCAGGGAGGGCCCAAATCATACCAATTGGCCAGAGATATATCCATTATACCAGCCACCTCAAGGCTTCAACCTCAGCATGAATTGAAAGCTCAGACTACAACTGAGGGCAATTGGATTGTGAGAAAAGGGTCCCTCTTGGCAAAAGAAGTAACAGAATGCTCATGTGCTGTCCCAGTGCCTTAATTCCTTCTGAAAGGGATGAAATCCTTTCATGTCCTTTTTTAAATTGCTGCTAAACATTCAAAGAATTAGTTTGTAATTTTGTTTTGGATAATGGTACAATATCCTCTTGTGAAATATCAAAAATTAAATGACATTGTAGAATAATATCATGTAAAAATATTCTTTGCTCTAGGCCATGGCAATTCAATTTCAAACTGGCTGTCAATTTCTTTTTGTAACTTTATATAAACTTTTTTAGGGAGGCAAAAACACAAATTACTTACCTTTGCTCAAGAGGCCAAATATATTAAGTTTCAATTACAATCCTTACATTTGAAGAAAAATTGTCTTTACTTCCTTCCAAAATGATTTTCATGGTCCAGAGTTTCATTTAAAAATCTTTGTCACATGAAACAATTTCACTGAAGGTTATGGTGACCACTGTATGGATTATATTTAATGTTTTATTATAATATTTTACATGTGTCCTTATTCTTCCATTACCCCACTCCCTTGCTACCCCTGAGGACCCATTCTCCGTCTGTCTGTGTCCAATGATTATGCTCATATGCATGTATGAAAGATCCTCTGTTGATCACTCCCCCTTACTCCCACCAACCCCCATCTTCCCCAAGGTTTCAGGTTTTAATCAACATTTCTCATTCTCAGGATTTGATCTTGATCATCAATCTATGTCATTCATTATATTCCACAGACGAGTGAGATCATGTGATATTTATCTCTCTCTGCCTGGCTTATTTCACAAAGCATAATGTTTTCCATCTCCATCCATGTTGTTGCAACTGGGAGGAGCTCCTTATTTTTTACAGCAGCATAGTATTCCATTGTGTAGATACACCATGGTTTTTTAATCCATTCATTTGCTGATGGGCATTTAAGCTGTTTCCAAATCTTAGCTATGGTGAATTGTGCTTCTATGAAGATAGGGGTACATATATCGTTTCTGATTGGAGTTTCTAGTTTCTTAAGATATATTCCTAGAAGTGGGATCACTGGGTCAAATGGAAATTACATTGTTAATTTTTTGAGGAAACTCCATACTGTTCTCCACAGTGGCCACACCAGTCTGCATTACCACCAGCAGTTCACGATGGTTCCTTTTTCTCTGCATCCTGGCCAACACTTGTCATTTGTTGATTTGTTGATGACAGCCATTCTGATAGGTGTGAGATGGTACTGCATTGTTGTTTTGATTTGCATCTCCCTTATGATTAGTGACTTTGAGCAGGTTTCTATATGTTTCTTGGCCTTCCTGCTGTCTTCTTTTGAGAAGTGACTACTGAGATCAGTTGCTCAGTTTTTGATTGAGTTGTTTATATTCTTTTTGTGAAGTTGTATGAGTTCTCTGTAAATGTTGGAGATTAAACCCTTATCATTGAGATCATTGGCAAATATGTTCTCCCATGCAGTGGGCTTTCTTGGTGTTTTGTTGATGGTTTCCTTTGCTATGCAAAAGACTTTTTATTAGGATGTAGTCTCATTTCTTTATTTTTTCTTTATTTCCATTGCCCAAGAAGCTGTATAGGTGAAGAATTTCCGTCGGACTATGTCTGAGATTTTGCTGAATGTGCCTCTAATAATTTTATGGTTTCCTGGCTTATGTATAACTCCTTTATCCATTTTTAGTTTATTTTTTAGTATGGTGTAAGTTGGTAGTTTAGTTTTATTTTTTTCTGCATGTATATATCCAATTTCCCCACACCATTGTTGAAGAGACAGTTTCATTGTATGTTCATGCCTCCTTTGTCAAATATTAATTGGGCATAGTGGTTTGGATTGATTTTTGGGTTCTCTATCCTATTCCATTAATCTATGTGTCTGTTCTTGTGCAAGTACCAGGCTGTTTTGAGAACAGTGGCTTTGTAATACAGGCTGAAATCTGGTATTGAGATTCCATCTACTTTGTGTGTGTTTTTTTGTGTTTTCTTGAAGTTCATTTTTAGTCCTATAATTTATTTTTTAATTAAATGTTTATTATTCAGATTATTACAATTGTTACTCTTTTTTCCCCTCCATAGCTCTCCTCCACCCAGCTCCCAACCACCCTCTATTATTACCTCCCGCCTATTGACCTCATTCATAGGTGTGTGATTTTTGTCTAGTCTCTCCCTGCACCACCCTCACCCCTTTCCTAGTGAGAATTAAGTCCACTCCCTTTCTGTGCTACTGATTCTATTATATTCACCAGTTTATTCTGTTGATAAATTTTTAATTCACTTAAATTTTAGATTCACTTGTTGATAGATATGTATTTGTTGTTCATAATTTTTTTATCTTTTACCTTTTTCTTCTTCCTCTTCTTAAAGAGTACCTTTCAGCATTTCATGTAATACTGGTTTGGAGTTGATGAACTCCTTTAGCTTTTTCTTACCTGTGAAGCTCTTTATCTGCACTTCAATTCTGAATGATAGCTTTGCTGGATAGAGTATTCTTGGTTGTAGGTTCTTGCTATTCATTACGTTGAATATTTCTTGCCACTCCCGTATGGCCTGCATCATTTCTGTTGAGAAATCAGCTGACAATCATATGGGTGCTCCCTTGTAGGTAATTAACTGTTTTTCTCCTCCTGCTTTTAATATTCTCTCTTTGTCTTATGCGCCTGGTATTTTAGTTATGATGTGTCTTGGTGTAGTCCTCTTTGGATTCCTTTTATATGGGTTCCTGTGTGCTTTCTGGACTTGTAAGTCTATTTCTTTCACCAGATGTGGGAAGTTTTCAGTCATTATTTCTTCAAATAGGTTTTCACTATCTTGATCTCTCGCATCTTCTGGCACCCTCACAATTCTGATGTTGGTACACTTGAAGCTGTCCCAGAGGCTCCTTACATTATCTTCACATTTTTGGATTCTTTTTCTTCTTGCTTTTCCAGTTGAGTGTTTGCTGATTCTTTATATTTCAAATTTTTGACTTGATTCTTGCCTTCCTCTAGTCTGCTGTTATGTCTCTGTATAATATTATTTTTTTATTTCAGTCAGTGTGTTTAATTTCTAGTTGGTCCTTTTTCATCTCTAGTTGGTCCTTTTTCATTTCTAGTTGGTCCTTTTTCATCTCCTCTTGGGTCTCACTAAATTTATCCATCTTTTGTAGGATATTCTTGAAAAACCTTAAAAGCGTGGTTTTGAACTCTATATCCAATCATTTGTTTTCCTCCATTTCTTTTGTTTGTGATCTCTTCCTTTGTTCCTGCATTTTTCACTATGCCAGGATAGTGTTGGATTCAGCTTTATGATACAAGACTTGCAAAACTGCAAAAGCCGCCGAGACTGGTTTGGCTCAGTGGATAGAACCTCGGCTTATGGACTAAAAGGTCCCAGGTTCCTTTCCGGTTGGGGGTGTGTACCTTGCTTGCAGGCACATCTCCACTGTGGGGTGTGCAGTTGGCGGTTGATCGATGTCTCTCTCTCATCAATGTTTCTGACTTTCTATCTCCCTTCCTCTCTGTAAAAAATCAATAAAATAAATTAAAAAACAAAAAACTGCAAAAGCCGCTCTGCTGAGCTTGGGAGGGGTGGAGTCTCAGGGCTTAACGGACAGCCTTGCCTTCCTGTTGTCCCCTCCCTCCATGGCCCCTGGGTTTCATGTGTCTCTGGGTAATTGCAGGAGTGGTCCCTGTGAGTGCGCAGTGCCTCTAGACCTCTGTCTTTGCAAATTCCCTGAGCTCTGGGACCATATGAGTTTGGGTCCCTAGGGTCTCACCTGAAACTGAGGTTAATGGAGTTAGAAGTGGCACAGTTGTGAGGCTCTGTCTCCTGCCCACTTGTGAAAGCCAGTGGCACAATCAGCAGTTGGTCTTCTGCGAGCAGTACTGTGCATGCCACCAGACTTCTGCCAGTTCATGGCACTCCCAAATTTCTATGCACTTCTCCCTTTTCACAGTCCAGATTCCCCCCCCCCCATTTGAGTCTCGCCAGGACCTGGGGTTCAGTGCTGTAGGATAAGGGGCTCAGTGCAGTTCAGAGTCTCCATCTCCCTCCCGCCAGAGAAAGCCATCCAGGTACTCCAGCACCCACTCTCTTCACAAGCACGTCTCTGTACCTCCACTTTTTGCAACTCCTCTAGGTCTCTGTGAACCCCCCCTCTTTCCTTCCAGTTGTAGAATTTCCACTCAGCCAGCTTTCCTGTGGTTCGGGATACTGTCCGTTCTGTCTTTTAGTTATAGTTTTGAAATTGTTGTGAGAGTCAGCAGAGTAGGCATTTACCTACGCCACCATCTTGGATTCTCTCAATGCTTTGCATTTCAATGGGGTCTGTAGTTATTTCGCCTCTCTCATTTCTGATTTTATTTGGGTCCTCTCTCTTTGCTTCTTCGTGAGCCTGGCTAAAGTTCATCAATCTTGTTTATTCTTTTGAAGAACCATCTCTTGGTTTTGTTAATCTTTTTTTATTGTTTTTTTTGGTCTCTATGTCATTCATTTCTGCTCTGATCTTTATTATTTCCTTCCTTCTGCTCAAAGTGGGATTTTCTCATTTCTCTCTAATTCTTTGAGTTGTTGAGTTAGGTCAGTCGTTCTCAACCTTTTTTAATGCTGTGACCTTTTAATACAGTTCCTCATGTTGTGGTGACCCCCAATCATCAAATTATTTGTGTTGCTACTTCATAACTGTAATGTTGCTACTGTTATGCATCATAATGTAAATATCTGTGTTTTCTGATGGTCTTAGGCGACCTTGCTAGCAGTTTTCAACCTGTGGGTCGTGACCCACAGGTTGAAAACCGCTGCTGTAGAGCCTAAGACCATCAGAAAACACAGATATTAACATTATGATTCATTAACAGTAGCAAAATTACAGTTATGAAGTAGCATTGAAAATAATTTAATGATTGGGGTCACCACAACATGAGGAACTGTATTAAAAGGTAACAGCATTAAAAAAGGTTGAGAACCACTGAGCTAGATGATTCATTACCATTTTTTGTTTTTGTTTTTGAGGTAGGCCTGTAGAGCTATAAACTTGCCTCTTAGCATTGCTTTCATTGTGTCCCATAGCATCAGTCTACAGAATAATTTTAATTTCTTCTTTGATTTTCTTCATAGCCCAATCATTGTTTAGTGACATGCTTTTCAACTTCCAATTGTTTTTATTTTTTGGAATGTTTTTATTGTAGTTTATTTCTAATCTTATGCCATTGTGGTGTGAGAAAATGCTTGATATGCTTTCAATTTTTATGAATTTGGGGAGAATTTGCTTATGACCCAATATGTGGTCTGTTTTTGAGAATGTCCCATGTGCACTAGAGAAGAATGTGTATTCTGTAGCTTTGGGATGAAATATTCTGAAGATGTCAGTTAGGTCCATCTGATCTAGTTAGTTATTTAGAATTGCTGTTTCTCTGCTGATTTTTTGTCTAGAGGATGTCAGTGGTGTATTAAAATCCCTTACTATGATTGTATTGCTGTAAATCTCTCTCTTGATATCTTCCAGGTTTTTTTTATGTATTTAGGGGCTCCTGTATTAGTGCACCACAGTTTTTTAATACAGACATCTGCAGATGGCATTTAGATTGTTTCCAAATCTTACATATGGTGAATTATGCTGCTATGAACATAAGGGTGCGTATATCCTTTCTGAATAGTGTTTCTAGTTTCTTGGAATATATTCCTAGAAGTGGGATCACTGACTCAAATGGGAGATCCACATTTAGTTATTTGAGGAAACTCCATACTGTTCTCCACAGTGGCTATACCAGTCTGCATTCCCACCACCAGTGTAAAGAGATCCTTTTTCTCCGCATCCCTGCCAACACGTATCGTTTGTTGATTTGTTGATGATAGCCATTCTGACAGGTGTGATATACTATCACATTATTGTTTTGATTTGTATCTCCCTGATGATTAGTGACTTTGAGCAGGTTTTCATATATCTGTTGACCTTCCTTCTGTCTTTTTTCAAAAAAGACCTATTTAGATCAATTGCCAATTTTTTTATTGGGTTGTTTATCTCCTTTTTGTGAAGTTGTATGAGTTCTCTGTAAATGTTTGAGATTTAACCCTTATTATTGATATTATTGGCAAATATGTTTTCCCATGAAGTAGGCTTTCTTGTTGTTTTGTTGATGGTTTCCTTTGCTGTGAAAAGCTTTTTATTTTGATGTAATTTCATTTGTTTATTTATTCTTTAATTTCCATTTACCGTAGGAGAAGTATCAGTAAAGAAGTTCCTTCCATCTATGACAGAGATTTTGCTGCTGTGGATTACTCTGGAATTTTTTTAAAAATATATTTTATTGATTTTTTACAGAGAGGAAGGGAGATGGACAGAGAGTTAGAAACATGGATGAGAGAGAGACATCAATCAGCTGTCTCCTGCATGTCCCCCACTGGGGATGTGCCTGAAACCAAGGCACATGCCCCTGACCAGAATGGTACCTGGGACCCTTCAGTACATAGGCCGACGTTCTATCCACTGAGCCAAACCAGTCCTGACAACTCTGGTATTTTTATGGTTTCCGATCTTATATTTAAGTCCTTTATCCATGTTGAGTATATGTTGTGTATGATGTAAGTTGGTAGTCTAGTTTCATTTTTTTTGCATGTATCTATCCAATTTCCCAACACCATTTGTTGAAGAGACTGTCTTGACTTCATTGTATGTTCATGTCTCCTTTGTCAAATATTAATTGGGCAGAGTGGTTTGGGTCTATTTCTGGGTTCTCTATTCTATTCCATTGATCTATATGTCTGTTCTTGCACAAGTACCAGGCAGTTTGGGAACAGTGGCTTTGTAATACATCTTGAAATCTGGCATTGAGATCCCACTTACATTGTTCTTCTTTCTCAGGACTTCTAGAGCTATTCAGAGTCTTTTTTTATTCCAGATGAATTTTTGAAAAGATCGTTCTAGGTTTGTGAAGTATGTTGTTAGTATTTTGATGGGGATTGCATTGAATTTATGGATTGCCTTAGGTAGTATGGACATTTTCATTACGTTGATTCTACAAATCCATGAACAGAATATGTTCTTCTAACTGTTTATGTCTTCCTCTAGCTCTTTTACAGTTCTGTGTAGTTTTCCACTTATAGATCTTTTACCTCCTTAGTTAAGTCTATTCCTAGGTATCTTACTAATTTTGTTGCGATGGGAAATGGGATTGCTTTTTTTGTCTCTCTTTCTGTAAGTTGATTATTGGTATGTAGAAATGCCATAGATTTCTTTACATTAATTTTCTATCCTGCTAGATTGCTGAATTCATTTACCAAGTCTAATAATTTTTAATGTAGTATTTAGGCTTTTTATGTAAAGTATCATATCATCTGCAAATAAGGACAGTTTTACTTCTTCTTTTCCAATTTGGATGCCTTTTATTTCTTTTTATTGTCTGATTGCAATGGCTAGTACTTCATGCACTAAGCTGAATAGGAGTGGTGAGAGTGGGCATCCTCGTCTTGTACCTGTTTTTAGGGGAAATGGTTTTAGTTTTTGCCCATTGAGCATGATATTGGTTGTGGGTTTGTAATATATGGCTTTTATTATGTTCAGGTATGATCATTTTATTACCACCTTGCTGAGAATTTTTATCAAGAGAGGGTGTCAGATTTTATCCGATGCTTTTTCTGTGTCAATTGGTATAACTATGTGATTTTTATCTCTCAATTTTTTATGTGATGTATCACATTTATTGATTTATGAATATTATAACAACCTTGAATCCCTGGGATGAATCCTACTTGGTCATAGTGTATGATCTTTCTGATGTACTGCTGTATTCGATATGCTAGAAATTTGCTGAGGATTTTGGCATCTGTGTTCATGAGGGATCTTGGTCTGTAATTCCCTTTCATTGTGTTATCTTTATCAAGTTTTGGTATAGGGTGATGCTGGCTTCATAGAAGGTGTTTGAAAGTGTTTCTTCCTCTTGAATTTTCTGGAATAGTCTGGCTAGCATAGGTTTTAGTTCTTCCATGAATGCTTGGTAAAAATTCCTTGTGAAGCCATATGGCCCTGTGCTTTTGTTTGCTGGAAGCTTTTTGGTGACTGCTTCAATTTTGTCCTTAGTAATAAGTGTAAAGAGATTTCTAGAATCTTCCTGAGTGAGTTTTTGAAGGTGTTGTTTTTCTAGGAATGTGTCCATTTCCTCTTGGTTATGTAATTTGTTAGATTATAGTTGTTCATAATATTTTTTAGCAATCCTTTGTGTTTCTGTGGGATATGTAGTTATTTTGCCTCTCCCATTTCTGATTTTTTTATTTGGGTTTTCTCTCTTTGCTTCTTGGTGAGCCTGGCTAGAAGTTCATCAATCTTGTTTAGTCATTTAAGAAACCAGCTCTTTTTTTGTTTATCTTTTGTATTGTTTTTTTGGTCTCTAAGTCATTCATTTCTGCTCTGATCTTTATAATTACCTTCCTTCTGCTCACAGAGTGCTTTTCTTGTTTCTCACTTTCTAATTCTTTGAGTTGTTGAGTTAGGTAATTCATTTCCATTTTGTCTTGTTTTTTTGAGGTAGGCTTGTAGAACTATAAACTTCCCTCTCAGCACTACTTTCATTGTGTCCCATAGCATTTGTGTTGTTGTGTTTTTATTGTCATTAGTCTCTAGAATATTTTTTAATTTCTTCTTTGATCTCATTTATAACCCAATCATTGTTTAGTAACATGTTATTCAACTTCTAAGTGTTTGAATTTTTTTATTGTAGATTACTTTTAATGTTATGCCATTGTGGTCTCAGAAAAGACTTGATATGATTTCAATCTTTTTAAATTTGGGGACACTTTGCTTGTGATCCAATATGTAATCTATTTTTGAAAATATCTCATGTGCACTTGAGAAGAACTTATTCCATGCCTTTGGGATGATATGTTTAGTAGATGTCAATTAGGTCCACCTAATCTAGTGAGTTATTTAGAATTACTGTTTCTTTGCTGATTTTTTGTCTAGAGGATTTATCCAGTGATGTCAGTGGTGTGTTAAAGTCCCCCACTATGATTGTATTGTTGTGGATCTCTCACTTGATGTCTTCTAGGAGGTTTTTTTTTATGTATTTGTGTGCTCTTGTATTGGGTGCATATATGTTTACCAAAGTTATATCTTCTTTTTGAATTGCTCCTTTTAGTATTATGCATTGGCCTTCCTTATCTCTTGTTAAGGCCTTTACTTTGAGGCCCATTTTATCAGATATCAGTATCGCCACCCCAGATTTTTTCTAATGTCTATTTGCCTGAAAAATGTTTTTCCATCCCTTCACTCTCAGTCTGTGTGAATCCTTTGCTCTGAGGTGGGTCTCTTGTATACTGCAAATATATGGGTCATGTTTTGTTAACCATTCAGCTACCCTATGTCTTTTGATTGGTACATTTAACCCACTTACGCTTAATGTTATTATTGATAAGTTCATGTTTGTTTTCATATTTTCCTTCGTGTTTGTGTTTTTTTCTTGCTTTTCTCTTTCTTCTTTTAAAATAAGTCCCTTTAGCATTTTTTGCATTGTTGGCTTTGTAGTGATAAACTCTCTTATCCTCTTTTTGTCTGAGAATCTCCTGATTCCACCTTCAATTTTGAATGATAACCTAGTTGGATATAGTATTCTTGGGTTCAGTCCCTTGCTTTGCATCATTTTATATACTTCATTCCATTTCCTTCTGGCCTGGTGGGTTTATGTTGAGAACTCAGTTGATATTCTAATAGGAGATCCCTTGTAGCTAACTTTCTGTCTCTCTCTGGCAGTCTTTAAGTTTCTTACTTTGTCGTTAGTGTTCACCAATTTAATTATGATGTGTCTTGGTGTCAGTCTTTTGGGGTTCAGTTTGTTTGAGACCCTGTGTACTTCTTGGGCTTGTATAGTTTCTTTTTTCTTTTTTTCTTTTTCTTGCCAATGTCAGGGAAGTTTTCTGTCATTATTTCTTCAAATAGGTTTTCTATTCCTTGCTTCTTTTTGCTCTCCTTCTGGTATTCCTATTAAGCAAATGTTTTTTTTTTTTTTTTTTTCATTTTGTGTTGTCCCAAAGCCCCCTTAGGCTCTCTTCCTGCTTTTTAAGTCTTCTTTCCAGTTGTTGCTGTGCTTGTGTGTTTTTTCTTACCTTGTCTTCTATTTCGCTGATACGGTCCTCAGCCTCTTCTAGTCTACTGTTTAGGCCTTCCATTGGGTTCCTTATTGCAGCTATGTCATTCTTCATCTCCTTTTGGTTTATTTTCATGTTGGTGGCATTCTCATTCATCTCCTTATAGTTCTCACAGAGTTGTATTTGTCATTGAGTTGAGTGTATTTGTCTTCCATCCATTTAAATTTCCTTGAAACTATTACTCTGAATTCTTTCTCTGAAAAGCTGCTGGCTTCCATTTCATTTAACTCCCTTTCTGGTGATTCCCCTTTTTCTTTCCTTTGGGGGCTGCTTTTTTGTCTTCCCATGTTTTCCTGTAATTTTTTAAAGTAGATCCCATTTATTTTCTACCCAGGTTTTTTGGGGGATGGTGGTACTGATGTTTTCTCTCAGTTTTCCTCTGCTTGTTCATCTATTTTAGTTCCCTACTTGAGCTATTTGGGTTCTCTTGATGTAGATCTGGGAGCTTGAGCAGCACAACTGTAGTGTCCAGAAGTCGGAACCTATGAAGGGGAGTGTCCCTATTTTTGCTAAGTGTCCCTTTTTAATTGAGATCACTCATGTCCAGCAGGGATTCACAGTGGCACCAAAGACCTGTCTGTCTGGGTGATATGGTTCAGGGAGCCTACACTCTGGAGAGGTGTGAGTGTGGTGCCTATTGTTCTGTAGTTGTGGGGTGGGAAGACTCAGCTTTTTCTGTTGCACCTGTAGTGGATAGGCACCTACTACCAGTATTGGCTAACAAAGGTTCCCACAGTAAGTTTGCCAGTGAGACACACTGAAGAACTCAGAATGGCCCTGGCAGTGTAGCCATGTAATTTATGTGTCTGTGGGCAGGTATCCAGGATGAGTGAATTCAAAATTTCTACTGCTGCAGTGGATTATACCCCTGTTTGTTTGAGGTCACACCCAGGGAGAGTTCACAGTGGCTCCCAAGAGCCCCCTGTGGGTAAATAGGCTCAGGGTGCCTGCCTGTTGGAAGGTCACCTCTGTGGAGGTTCCTCTACCAGGCACAGTACTCTACGACACTCTGCATGATCCTGTACTGAGGTTGAGCCAGCACAGTGCTCTGACAAGTTCTGTGATGTCCTGCACTGAGATTGAGCCCCTGGGGTAGATGTGGGCAGTTATTTAGGAAGAGGTTATTCAGAAATTCCACTACTGGGCATGGCACCCTTATTTGTGCCAAATCCCACCAAGCAGAGACTCACAACTGCTTCCTGAGAACACTGTGGATAGAAGAGCTCGGGTATCCTGTTCCTTTGTGGAGGATCCTTTTTTTTTTCCAGTGCAGCCCTCTGATGATGCGACCTGAGGGGTCCTGCACTGAGGTTGAGCTACAGGGGTAAATGTGGGTATTTATTCAGGAGGAGGGAATACAGAAATTTTACTGCAGGGCTATGCACCCTTGTCTGTACAAAATCACATCAGTGGGGTCACACTGACACCCAGGCACTGCCTAGGGAGTGGAGTGCCCTGGCTGCCTATGCGCTGGAAACACGCTAATATGGATTGGAGTTCTGCCACTGGGGGGAGGGGGGTTGCACTTACTGCTTTGGAGGTGGAGGTCCCAGGGTCCATGGGTCTGCAGCTGTGGCAGCAGGATTTTGGCTGGATTGGGCGCTGAGTCACAGGGAAGTTCCAAGCCCTGTCTGGTTGGTGGTGTTGATGAGTTCCCAAAGAAAGGCCATTTTTCCCTTCAAGATGGTATGGGCTCTGTGCCTGGGCCCCACAGTCCAGTGAACACTCACTGCTGTGCTAGTCTCTCCTTGTCCAAGAGAGCCTGGACTGCTAGCCCCTGCTGCTCCTGCAAGATTTAACTGTCCCTTACTCACTCACACACATACCACACATCCACACACTCTCCTTTCATCTCCTCACTCATTTCCTCTCCCTCACCTCCATCCTGCCAGCCACCATCTTTTCCTTAGCTGTTTATTTTATCTTTCATTTCTATTGCCCTAAAAGCTGTTGGTGAAGATACTGTTTTGACATATGTCTGAGATTTTGCTCCCTTTGAATTCCTCTAATATTTTTATGGTTTCTCATCTTACGTTTAAATCTTTTATTCATTTTGAGTTTATTTTGTGTATGGTGTAACTTGGTGATCTAATTTCATTTATTTGCATGTATCTGTCCAATTTTCCCAACACCATATTTTGAAGCAACTTTCTTGACTCCATTATATGCTCTTGCCCCCTTTGTCAAATATTAATTGAGCATAATGGTTTGGGTCTATTTCTGGGTTCTCTATTTTATACCTTTGGCCTATATGCTTGTTCTTATGCCAGTACAAGGCAGTTTTGAGAACAGTGGCTGCAGGAAGCCACCCACTGTCAATAATATCATAAGAGTGTACCAAGGAATGTGGAAGGCTGGTGGATCTTGGGCCTTAGCAGGGCTGACACTAACCACCTCATCTGTTGAGATAGTGGTGGCTCAAGGCAAATTCTCTAACCTGATAATCCTTTCACTGTTTTCTACACTTAGCCTTTGATATGCCTATATGAATTAGTAAAAGGCAAATGTGTATTTAAGTGAATAAAAAGCAGACTGGCCAGAGGTCAGTGTGCTCTTTACAAAAGAGACACCATATTTCTTGTCTAGGGTTTTCATTTATGCATTGGCTCCTCCTTCAGATCCTGAACCCATCTGTGCTGGTCATAGAATTCTGACTCCCCAAGGGGGACTGGAGGAGAAGATTCACCTGAGTGAAAAATGAAGTGAAAAAAGAAAAGTAGAAATTCACTGTAAAGGTGTGATTTTCACTGCATACAAAGCCCAAGCCAGCTTTGGAGTCATGACCATAAGTGTATGAGGACATTTTTAATCAGTAGATTACTGGTTCTACTAAAATCCAAAATTAAATTTACCCAGAACAAACAGAATGTGAGGCTGGGAGAGAAAGAATATGAGCGGTACATGTGGCCAATAACACAGGTCCAGGAAAAATTCCCTAGACAAAGGGAGGTAACTAAAAAAGGCCCCAGCTCATTAATTACTAGGTCTCTTTGTAATCCTGTAAAATGGATGCCCACTCTCAGGAGTGTTATGAAAGTCTAATTTTCACCACGTTTTTGTTTCTCAGTCAATTGAAATTTGAATAGATAAGCCATTTCTCACAATTTGGAGACTTCTACGGGACTTCTATATCCTTGAAAAGAAAAAGGCTAGTTCAAGGGGTAGGTGCCCCACCCTATTTGGGGTGGCCTCTTGGCCTAAACCACATCTCTTCACAGAAGCTATAGAATAGGCCCCAGACTGTTTTTCTTTAGAAAATGTTGAAGATGACACAAGGAAAATACACAAGCTGTGTTTGGGCAACAAAAGTAATGTTTCCATGATAAAGGGAAGTTCTTGAATAATAATAATAGACCACATTCCAAGGTTGCCTCCCAGGTCTTGAGGGAACTTCTGTTTTTATAAAGAAAAATAAAATAAAATAATACTTCAACATTAAAGCCACTGAAAGTCAGTAAATTATCTCTGTTACATAATTTACCAAGGAAAATGTCTTGAGTAATAATAATTGACTTTAACATCTCTAAGTTGTTAAGACAAAATATATATAACTAAAATGAAGGGTATATGATAAATCTTTTTCAGTGATAATTATATACTCCTATACATAATCTTCCAAAGTTTTTGACAATTCAAAAGCTTTGGAATATTGCTGGATTAAATAATAAATATCTAAATATTCTAACAAGTTTTAATTTCACCATTTATTACAGAAAATCTAAAAATATATTTCTTAAAGTTGGGAATGCTCATAAATGTCAAACTAAGAAATGCTGGCTGTTTACTTTTAACTATTGGAAAATTAAGGTTTAAATACTGTATGCTTTTAATAATAGAAGGCATGGACATCAAAGGTATGTGCAAGTTGCTGAAGGTATATACAATTTGATGACAGAAAGAAAGACTGTTAGAATGGAAATACTTAATGGAAGGTCTAAGGTCTAAGGAAAACTTATTAGTCAACAGAGCCAAATATCAACAATACAATTGAAATTTCTTTTGAGAGCCAAATTTTTTATAGGTAGGTACATTGTTATTAACTTAATTAGGGCACTCCTTCAATCATACTGTACGTGCACATCCACATGTGGTATTTTGTGGAAGAGCCACATTCAAGGGGCCAAAGAGCTGCATGTGGCTCACAAGCCACAGTTTGCCGACCACTGGTCTAAGGCATGATTATGTATTTTTGAAGGACATAGAAAGGTTTGATGCTGATCTAAAAGCGTGAAATTTGGGAAGGTTGCCTATCTGATGAGAAGGAAAAGAGAAATGTTAAAGAAAGAGAGAAGTTCTAAAATTAACTATTTAGCCCTCACTGGTTTGGCTCAGTGGATAAAGCGTTGGCCTGTGGACTAAAGGATCCCAGGTTTGATTCTGGCCAAGGGCACATTCCTGAGTGGCAGGCTCGATTTCACCTAGTAGGGGACATGCAGGAGGCAGCCAATCAAAGATTCTCTCTCATCATTGATGTTTCTATCTCTCTCCCTTCCTTTCTGAAATCAATAAAAATATATTATTAAAAATAAATAAATAAAATTAACTATCTATAAGAATTGTAAAAGAGCCATTTTACTCTGAGCAAGAATGCTTGAGGTTTTAGTGTCCAACCTGGCAGGACAAGATTGCTGGATACTACTTAAGCTACACCAGAATTTTGAGCAGCAGAATTTTAAGATAGGAGCATACATAACACTTCAGACCACCACCCAGCCTGCTTTTCAGATTGGCTGTGGGGTGGGGTGGCATCTGTACTTCATGGGTCAAATTTATAAGTTTTCTTCCTTTACTTTTTTCAGTAAAGGTGCATACTTTAATTACCTAATAAGTAAGCTTTTGAGATATAATCAAGGTCTCATATAAACTCATTTATATGAGAAGCCAATATCTTTAGTAGAGCAATTGGTTCTACTAAAGTCCAACATGAAATTTGCATACATATGCAAATGAGCATTAGCCAAAAAGAATAATTTTTAAAAGTAAATTTAATCTTAATAAGGAGATATTTAAAAATATCTTCCACTACTATTTACAAAGTAAACTAAAAGTTATCATTCAAACATCAAATCTCACCATTAATGAGACACCATAAGTAAAAAGGAAATTAGTTACATTTACTTGATATGTATGCATTAGAGCATGGGTCATTTTTCTCTCCTACCTGTTTTTCTGAAAGGAAACCAAGTTGGTTGTTCTGCTTAAAGGAAAGTAAAAGTCTTTAATATAATAATTTATGGCAAACCCACAGGAAAAACAAACTTTAGCAATGTTTATCCAATTAGAAAAGAAAATCCCTAAATAGGGCTTAAAGATTGCTCTGAAAAAGGTACAGAAAGAAATGCCCTTCAAATATCTAGGAACTGTAATTAAAAATCAATGTATTAGGCCTAAAAAGGTAGAAATATGAAAAGATTGCCTTAAGACCTTAAATTACTTTTAGGAATTATTAGAGAACATTAATTAATTAAGACTTTATCTAAAAATCTCTATAGAAGAAATAACAAATTTATTCAATATACTTAGGGAATCCTAAGGAAGCTTTTATTAAATATATGCAAAGACCTACAGAATCATTTTCTAATTTCCTGGTTCGCCTCACTTGAGCAGTGAGATGGCAAATACACCATGTAACAGCATTTTGTAACCATCTAAAAATATAAATGCCAAGTGGTTTGGGGCCATCTAATAAACCCTATCTTCCTTAAACCAAGGACACTTAAGTGTAAATAATTTGCATTTTGCCTTCCTAAACAAAGCTTATGTTTATATACTCAAAAAGACTGTCCATACTCAAGGACAAATGAAGTTAGGAAATAAACCTTATTTTAGACCAATTTAAATTGGCAAATTGAAATAAGTGAATATTTTGAAGAACTTAGTTGTCACCTACTAAAAAACAAGTTACTACAATTTTATATTACACCCCTATTAATATACCAAAAAAATACTACACAGGAGCCTATTCCTGGAGCCTTAACTGTTTTGGGGTGTTTTTGTTTGTTTGTTTGTTTGTTTTTGGTTATTATTTGTTTTTTACTGATGGCTCCTCTAATAGCAAAGCTGCTTATCATATAGTAAATTCAGACCTAGTCATCCAGACTAGTCACACTTCTATATAAAGGATTGAATTAGAAGATTATCAAGCTGCACTACAGGATTTCCAAGAGCCTCTTAATATCATTTCGGATTCTGCCAATGCTACTGGCCTGGTAAATTGAATTGAGACTGATCGATTAAAATGGCTCAGTGACAAAGATTATATTATTTAAACAGGTACAGAAAATTGTACAGAAAAGACAATATCCCTTTTATATTACTCATATTGGGGCTCATACTACCTTGCCTGGTCTTTTAACCAAAGGAAATGCACATGATGATCAATTGGCTGCTTTATTAAAATAGGCCACAGAATCTCATCAGCTTTTTTTTTCTTTCAGGCTTAAAGAACCTTTATTTTTAGGAAAAAGTCTATGATTATAACTTGCATCTATGAGAATATACCAAATTATATGTAAGCTTTTCTTTTGATTAATAGCCAGTTATATAAACCAGAAATAAGAATGCTTTGTTAACAAATTTATTTTGCTTTGTCTCCCTCATGGCGGAAGAGCCCAGATTCTGGCTCTGTCCATCTTTTAATTCCCACTGATACTTCTGTAAGGAATATGTTTTGACCAAAAATGCAGGTCAAAGAAACTTGACTCAAAGTAGAAGTTAGAGACTTACTCCACCCCCATGGGGTCTCCCCTCCTTCCCTGCCTAGGGTGACAGGAAGCAACTAGCTGCAGGAACCATGGGGCCTGGTACTGCAGGTCACAGCGCCAGGAGAAGCATTTTGCTCTCTGGGACTCAGCTGCAGATCCCCAGGGAGGACTGGCCAGTGCGGCCCCTGCTCTGCCATCAAAGTGTGGTCCTTGGGAGGCTTACACGGGGAGCTGGTAAATGATACAGAAACTGAGATTCTGTTCCAGACCTACGGAATCAAAATCTGCCTTTTATCAGAAGCCCAGTCCTCTAGGTTTGCACATTACACATAAGGCACAAATAACAACGCTTTTTCCAGAGCTGGGCCATTGTATCACCTGGATGGGAGCGCCGCCTATTGGCTCTGGAGTGAATCACTTTCTTCTTTTTTTTAAACTTATTTATTATTTCCCCCCTTATTGCCCTCCCCACCCCCGCGTACATGCCCTCATCCATTCCCCTACCCCCCACGCCTTCCCCCATTCCCCTGTATCCACTGGCTATCCCCCCGCACACATGCATACAAGTCCTTCGATTGATCTCCTATAGGCCCCTCCTCTCCAACTTCCCCTGCCTTCCCACTGTAGCATGACAGTTTGTTCATTGCTTCTTTGCCTCTGTGTCTGCTCCCCATGCCACCCTGATTCTTGTCTTTAAAAACATCTTACCCCTGTAGGCTAGAAATAAACCCACCAGAGCAAATAAAAAATGATTGAGCCCCAATTTCAATGTCCCATAGGTTTGAGACCCAGTTTCAATGTCACACAGTTCCTTATGTGTACATGTCATCAATGGTATCTGGATATTGGACAAATGGTGGCGATGCCTGTCCGACCCTCTCTGGTTTGGTCCTGGGCATCCTGTAGCGATGCTCAGCTGCTAACTGCTCACATGGCAA
This sequence comes from Lasiurus borealis, assembly GCA_004026805.1. Lineage (NCBI taxonomy): Eukaryota > Metazoa > Chordata > Mammalia > Chiroptera > Vespertilionidae > Lasiurus > Lasiurus borealis. The sequence continues at coordinate 7,953 of PVJN01015658.1, read as the reverse complement.
GGCGTGATCATCGTCTTCCATCTCTGGACTGTTTTTCCTCTTGCCTTCGTGTTTGGCGCAGACCTGTCAGTTCCTCTCTGTTGCAGGAGTCCACTTGCTCTTGGAGTTGTTTTCTGAAAGTATATAAACATATTCTCGACTAAGAGTTAATAAAGGAATCTTTTCTATAAAATTGACTTGGGGTCCTTTTTACTTTTGCCTATCTGCTTTTCCTTTGGCTTATTTTCACACCATGTGTGTTTTTCATGGGTGTCTTGCTATTAGCATTACAAATAGAAAATAATTTTCTAAAGTGAAAATTTTCTTAATGTAATTTACTTACTGGATATTTTTCCTTATGTGCTATTATCCTACTCCTCCCCCCCTTTTTGATGAATGGAGAATTTGGTAATTTTTTAATGCAATCTTATTAACTTTAAATTTTAACTTTTTGTACACAAATACGCCTGTTTTCTGTTCATTACATATTAAGCAATTTTACCATGAGGTGAACTATCAATAGAAATTTTAATTAATACATAAGAAACAGCTTTTTATCCAGTACATTTAAATTTTCTTGGATGTTTGTTTATTTCAGTTCGCCAATTTAAATTAATCTGAGAGCTTGATAACTCTTTTACGTCAAATTTAATACTCTAGCAACAATCTTAGATTACCCGGTATATATTAGTGGAAAGGTTTATTTGCATTGAGTAGGCACTGAGCATTCCTAGTGCTTGGCTGAATTTAGCTATAGGGCAGCTGCTGTGGGCATGTTTCTGTCTGTTACTTGGGTCTTGATCTGATATGGGCCACATCTCTGTCTGTTACCTGAGTCCCGACCTGTGCTGAGTGTGGGAAGTGAAGTAGCCATGGGGGCAGGAGACCACCCTCAGTAGGGGTGAAGATTCAAACCTCTGCAAGGTTGGTGGGGGGTTGAGGGTCTGTGCCCCACCTCGGTTGATCCCCAAGTTCTTTCCTCATGGCCCCTCTGTGAATGTACCTGTTTTAGGTTGTTCCTTCCCTGAGGAATCTTACTTGTCTCAGGCTAACCAGTCATTCTCAGGGGCCAAGAAGGATGTTGTGGGGTCCATGGCAGCCTATGCCCCCGTGGCCTACACTCCCAGCACCTGTCTTGGGGATCTCCTTGCCTTCTAGCAGGGGCCCCAGCACTGTTCACTTATCTCAGGGAATTCAGGTTCCTACACCAGGGAGAGCTCAGCTCACAACCTTTGGCAAGAGACACATCCATTATACCAGCCACCTCTAGACTTCAACCTCAGGATGAATAGAGAGCTCAGGCTACAGCTGAGGGCCATTGGGTTGTGAGAAGTGGGTCTCTCTTGGCAAAAGAGGAAAGAGGGCCAGTATAGAATGCTCAAGTGCCTTCCCAGTGCCTTAATTCCTTCTGAAAGGGTTTAAAATTGCTGCTAAACATTCAAAGAATTAGTTTGTACGTTTGTTTGTGGTAGTTGTAAAATATGTTGTTGTGAAATATCAAAAATTAAATGATATTGTATGATAATATCATGTAAGGGTATTCTTTGCTCTAGGCCATGGCAATTAAATTTCAAACGGGCTGACAATTTATTTTTGTAACTTTATATAAACTTTTTCAGGGAGGCATAAACACAGATTACTTACCTTAGCTCAAGAGGCCAAATATATTGACTTTCAATTATGATTCTTATGACTTTTAAAGGAAACTTCTCTTTATTTCCTTCCAAAATGATTTTCATGTTATAGAGTTTCATTTAAAAATCTTTGTCTCATGAAGCAATTTATCTTAAGGTTATGGAGACCACTGTATGGATTCCCTCTCTTGCCACATCTTCCCCATTGTCTGTGGCCAATGATTATGCTCATATGCATGTACAAAAGTCCCTCTATTGATGTCTCCCCCTTATTCCCACCAACCCCCACCTTCCCTGAGGTTTCATGCTTTGATCGATGTTTCTCATTCTCTAGATATTATCTTGATTACCAGTCTATGTCATTCATTATATTCCACAGATAAGTGAGATCATGTATTTGTCTTTCTCTGCCTGGGTTATTTCACAAAGCATTAATGCTCTCCAACTCCATTCCATGTTGTTGCAAATGGTATCAGATCCTTCTTTTTTACTGCAGTGTAGTATTCCATTGTGTAGATGCACCACAGCTTTTTAATCCAATCATCAGCTGATGGGCACTTAGGCTATTTCCACATCTTAGCTATTGTGAATTGTGCTGATATGAACTTTGGGGTGCATATATCCTTTCTGATCGGAGTTTCTGGTTTCTTGGAGTATATTCCTAGTAGTGGAATTACTGGGTCAAATGGAAGTTCCATTTTTAGTTTTTTGAGGAGACTCCATAATGTTCTCCACAGTGGTTGCACCAGTCTGCATTCCCACCAGAAGTGCAGGAGGCTTCCTATTTCTCCACATCCTCACCAACACTTGTCGTTTATTGTTTTGTTGATAATAGCCATTCTGACAGGTGTGAGATGGTACCACATTCTTGTTTTGATTTGCATTTGTCTGATGATTAGTGACTTTGAGCAGGTTTTCATATGTGTCTGGGCCTTCCTTCTGTCTTCTTTTGAGAAATGCCTATTGAGATCAGTTGTGATTTTTTGATTGAATTGTTTATCTTCTTTTTCTGAAAGTGTATGAGTTCCCTGTAAATGTTGGAGATTAAACCCTTATCACTGATATCATTGGCAAATATGTTCTCCCCTGCAGTGGGATTTCTTGTTGTTTCTTTGATAGTTTCCTTTGTTGTAGTAGTCCCATTTGTTTGAAGTAGTCCCATTTGTTTATTTATTTATTTATTTTTTAGTTTCTATAGCCTGAGGAGCTGTGTTGGGTGAAGAAATTCCTTATGTATATGTCAGAGATTTTGCAGCCTGTGGATTCCTCAAGTATTTTTATGGTTTCCCATCTTATGTTTAAGTCCTTTATCCATTTTTAGTTTATTTTTGTGTATGATGTAAGTTGATGGTCTAGTTTCATTTTCTTTTTGCATGTTTCTGCCCAATTTTCTCAATACCGTTTGTTGAAGAAACTGTCTTGACTCCATTGTATGTTCATGCCTCATTTGTCAAATATTAATTGAGCATAGTGGTTTGAGTCGATTTCTGGGTTCTCTATCCTAATCCATTGATCTATGTGTCTGTTCTTGCGCCAGTACAAGGCAGTTTTGAGAACAGTGGCTTTGTAATACAGCTTGTAATCTGGCATTCAGATCCCTCCTACTTTGTTCTGCTTTCTAAGTATTGCTGCAGCTATTCGGGGTCTTTTTTTTTATTCCAGATGAATTTTTGGAAAGTTCATTCTAGGTCTGTGAAGTATGCCTTTGATATTTTCATGGGGATTGCGTTGAATTTATAAATTGATTTGGGTAAAATGGACATTTTGAAGATATTGATTCTCCCAATCCATGAACATGGTATGTACTTCCATCTGTTTATGTATTCCTTTAACTCTTTTTTTAGAGTTGTGTAGTTTTCTGCCTATAGGTCTTTTACTTCCTTAGTTAAGTTTATTCCTATGTTTCCTAATTTTTTTTGGTGCTATGATAAATAGGATTGCTGTTTTAGTCTCTCTTTCTGTAAGTTCATTATTAGTATATAGAAATGCCAAACATTTTTTGGTGTTAATTTTGTATCCTGCTACATTGCTGAATTCATTTATCAAGTCTAATAATTTTTTTTATGGAGTCTTTAGGGTTTTCTATGTACAGTATCATGTCATCTGCAAATAAGGACAGTTTTACTTCTTCTTTTCCTATTCGGATGCCTTTTATTTCTTTTTCCTGTCTGATAGCAATGACTAATACTTCCTGCACTATGTTAAATAGAAGTAGTGAGAGTGGGCATCCCTGTCTTGTTCCTGTTTTTAGGGGGAATGGTTTTAGTTTTTGCCCATTGTGTATAATGTTGGCTGCGGGTTTGTTATATATGGCTTTTATTATGTTGAGGTATGATCCATGTATTCTTACCTTGCTGAGAGTTTTTATTAAGAAAGGGTGTTGGATTTGTTGAATGCTTTTTCAGCATCCATTGATATGACTATGTGATATTTATCTCTCAATTTGTTTATGTGGTATCACGTTTATTGATTTGCAGATATTGTACCATCCTTGCATCCCTGTGATAAATCCTACTTTATCATGGTGTATAATCTTTCTGACATATTGCTGGATTTGATTTGCTAGTATTTTGTTGAGGATTTTGGCATGTATGTTCATAAGGCATATTAGCCAGTACTTCTCTTTCATTGTGTTATCTTTATTGGGTTTTGGTATTAGGGTTATGTTGGCTTCATAGAAGGAGTTTAGACGTGTTCCTTCCTCTTGCATTTTCTGGAATAGTCTGAGAAGAATGGGTTTTACTTCTTCTATGAATCTTTGGTAAAATTCCCATGTGAAACCGTATGGCCCTAGGCTTTTGTTTGCTGAAAGCTGTTTGATGACTGCTTCAATTTCTTCCTTAATTATCAGTGTGTTGAGATTTTTTTGAATCTTCCTGTGTGAGTTTTGGAAGGTTATGTTTTTCTAGGAATCTGTCCATTTCCTCTAGGTTGTGAAATTTGTTAGAATAGAGTTGTTCATAATATTTTTTAAGAAAACTTTGTATTTCTGTTGGGTCTGTAGTTATATCCCCTCTCTCATTTCTGATTTTGTTCATTTGGGTACTCTCTCTTTGCTTCTTGGTGAGCCTGGCTAGAGGTTCATCAATCTTGTTTATTCTTTCGAAGAACCAGCTCTTTGTTTTGTTCATTTTTTGTATCATTTTTTTTGGTCTCTATGTCATTCATTTCTGCTCTGATCTTTATTATTTCCTTCCTTCTGCTCACAGTGGGATTTTCTTGTTGCTCTCTTTCTAATTCATTGAGTTGTTGAGTTAGGTGATTCATTGCCATTTTTTCCTGTTTTTTGAGGTAGGCCTGTAGAGCTATAAACTTCCCTTTCAACACTGCTTTTATTGTGTCCCATAGCATTTTTATTGTTGTGTTTTTATTGTCAGTAGGCTACAGAAAGTTTTTAATTTCTTCTTTTATCTGATTTATAACCCAATCATTGTTTAGTTACATGCTGTTCAACTTCCAAGTATTTGAATTTTTTGGAATGTTTTTATTGTAGTTTATTTCTAATCTTATACCATTGTGGTCTGAGAAAATGCTTGATATGATTTTGAATTTTGGGATACTTTGCTTGTGACCCAATAAGTAGTCTATTTTTGAGAATGTCCCATGTGCACTAGAGAAGAATGTGTATTCTGTAACTTTGGGGTGAAATGCTCTGAAGATGTTAATTAGGTCCACCTGATCTAGTGAGTTATTTAGAATTACTGTTTCTTTGCTGATTTTTTTTTTCTAGAGGATTTGTGCAGAGATGTCAGTGGTGTATTAAAATCTCCTACTATGATTGTATTTTTGTCAATCTCTCCCTTGATATCCTCCAGGAGTATTTTATGTATTTAGAGGCTCCTGTAGTAGGTGTGTATATGTTTACCAGAGTTAGATCTTCTTGATTAATTGCCCCTTTTAGTATTTTGTAGTGGTCTTCCTTATCTCTTGTTATAGCCTTTACTTTGAGGTCTATTTTATCAGATATAAGTATTGCTACCCCAGCTTTTTTCTCATTTCTATTTGGCTGAAAAATGTTTTTCCATCCCTTCACTCTCAGACTGTGTGAATCCTTTTCTCAGAGGTGGGTCTCTTGTAGACAACAAATGTATTGGTCCTGTTTTCTTAACCATTGAGCTACCCTTATTGTTTGTTTTTTTGTGTGTGTTTTTTGTTTTTTGTTTTTTGTGTTTTTTTTTTTTTTTTGCCTTTCTCTTTCTTCTTTTTACAGCTTTCCCTTTAGCATTTCTTGCATTATTGGTTTGGTAGTGATAAACACTCTTAGCTCTTTCTTGTCTGTAAAGCTCCTGATTCCACCTTTAATTTTGAATGATAGCCTTTTTAGGTATAGTATTCTTGGCTTCAGACCCTTGTTTTGCATCACTTTATGTGTTTCATTCCATTCCCTTCTGGCCTGGTGGGTTTATGTTGAGAAATCAGCTGCTATTCTAATAGGAGATCCCTTATAGGTAACTTTCTGTCTCTCTCTGGCTGCCTTTAAGATTCTTGTTTTGTCATTATTGTTCACCAATTTAATTATGATGGGTCTTGGTGTCAGTTTTTTTGGGTTCAGCTTGTTTGGGATTCTTTGTACTTCTTGGACTTTCATATTTTTTCCTTGTCAATATCAGGGAAATTTTCTGTCATTATTTCTTCAAATAGGTTTTCTATTCCTTGCTTTTCTTCCACTCCTTCTGGTATCCCAATTAAGTGTATGTTGTTTGGTTTTGTGTTGTCCCAAAGCCCCCTTAGGCTCTCTTCTTGATTTTAAGTCTTTTTACCAGTTGTTGCTGTGTTTGTGTGTTTTTTCCTACCTTGTCTTCTAATTCGCTGATGTGGTCCTCAGCCTCTTCTAGTCTATTGTTTAGGCCTTCCATTCTCTTCCTTATTGCAGCTATGTCATTTTTCATCTCCTCTTGCTTTCATTTCATATTGCTGACATTCTCATTCAGCTCCTTATAGTTCTCATTGAGTTGTATGATATTGTCTTCAATCCATTTAAACATCTTTAAAACCATTACTCTGAAGTCTGTCTTTGAAAGGCTGCTCACTTCATTTTCATCTAACTCCCTTTCTGGTGATTCCTCTTTTTCTTTCCTTTGGGGATTGCTTTTATGTCTTCCCATGTTTTCTTGTAATGTTTTAATTGTAGATCCGATTGTTTTACTACCCAAGTGCTGCTGAAAACCCGTCTTGGGTGGCGGCCTCGAGTGTGCACCACAAACACTAGTTACCAGGGTGCTCCACAAACCAGAAAGGAGAGTACGCCACAGACAGGGCGACTAGAACATACAAACACAAGGTCTAGGGTGCCACAGATGAGGCGACCCTGATGCCCAAATGCAGGGGTTAAGGTGTCAGCAAGCTGGAGCGAAAGCCCGCTGTGGACATGTGGGAAAATGCACGTTGACTTGGGATTTCTGCTGGCGGGGATTAACCCCTGATGCGCAAACACAGGGACTGGGGTGTCCACAATCTGGCGAGAAGGCACACTGCACACTGTGCTCCTGGTGGCCTGGAGATCGCAAGCTGGAACCCCTGTGTGGCTGCTGCCACAGCCACACTAATCTCACTGGGGAGGGGGAGTTTGCACTCACTGCTTTGGAAGTGGAGGTCCCAGGGTCCCCGGGAATGCAGGGTCCGTTGGAATGCAGAGTCCACAGGTCTGTAGGACTCTGGCTAGAGTAGCTGTTGTGTTTCAGGGCAACTCCAATACCTGTCTAGCTGGCGGTGTTGGTGAGTTCCCAAAGAAAGGCCCTGTTTCCCTTCAAGATGGCATGGGTTCTTCCCTCATCAGCTTTTACATCAGCCTGCCAAAATGTTGTCTAAACAATTCTCAATCACTGGACAGCAGGAAAAACAGATTATCAAGGAATGTCCCACTTACATGTTACATCTGCCTCAAGGGCCTAATACAGGAATTAACCCTCGAGGTTGATATGGGCCCATATCTGGCAAATGGATGTAACACACTATACTCCTTTTGGATGCCTTGGAGCATTGCATTCTCTGTAGATACCTTTTCAAAGGTCCTATAGGCCATGCCATCTACAGAGAAATGCCAAAACAGATCATTAATCATTATCTAGCTGCTTTTGCCATCATGGAAATTCTAAAAATTATTAAAACTGATAATGGACCTGCATGCACAAGCTGTCATTTCCAGCAATTTTATACAAAATGGAAAATTCTACACATTACAGGAATACCATGCAATTCCCAAGGACAGGCAATTATAGAACACCAACATCAGCGGCTAAAATTCCAACTTGAAAAACAAAAAGGAGAATAGTGATGCTAGAGAAATCTCCTGTAGGTAGACTACATGAAGCCTTAGTCACTTTATTTATTTATTTATTTA
>PVJN01015657.1:24574-44052 GCA_004026805.1 Lasiurus borealis | reverse complement strand
CAAATATATATACCCCTCAAGTTGCACGGATATAAAACAAAACCCTCTTCCTCACGGTTCCTAATCTGCTTGTGTATCGTTTTTTTAAAAAATATTTTTAAAAATATATTTTATTGATTTTTTTTTACAGAGAGGAGGGGAGAGGGACAGAGAGCTAGGAAGGTTGAGAACCACTGCCCTAGAGGGTACGGTGCTGAGTGAAGGAAGTCAGAGAAACACAAATACCAGATGCTTTTACTTCCACGTGGAATCTGAAAGCATCCAAACAACAGACCAACGGGGAGCTGCTTTCAGAGCTGGGGAGCTCGGTCCGAATCAGGGGTGGCGCTGGAGGAGAGACATCCTCGTGGCTCCCCCTTCCCCTCCTCCCGCAGCTGCAGGATTCATTTCAATCCCGCCACCGAGACTCCCCTTCCGGCCTCACGCACTGCTTTCTGCCCGCAAATCCCGTTGGAAAGGGGTGAACTGGGAACCATTCGGGCCCAATACCCTAAGCCCGGTGCCCATCGTCCGTGCCAACATCTCGAGGTGCTTCCTTCCCCTCCCCTTCCCGGGGTGACCTTCTACACTCAAGGCCAGAGGTGGCAACCGGTCGTCCCACCGACAGGGTGGCGAGTCTCTAACGTGACTCGTTCCCGGGGCCCGGCCTGCCCCAGCCCGCTCCTCGGTACCAGCACCTGTGGAGAGTGCTGGGAGCATACACCCCGCCTTTTCCCGTCCTCCCCAACCTCTGCCCGCGGCCACCACCTGCGGCTTACGAACCCAGCCGACTGGCATTGCCCACCGCCAGGACCCTGGAAGGAATTAAAGGCGGAAACCCGCATCTCCGCTGAATCCGATTTCAACACACACAAACACACGACTCCACGGAACTGGCTGTCACAGCAAAAGCCACAACACACACACACACACACACACATTACACACGCACACGCACGCACACACAGCAGCGGCATGGAGCGAACCACACGAGTCCACAGACAGGGCAGACGGACTGGAGTAGAAACCAAGAAGAGTGCTACCTCTGGTCACAACAGGTTAGCGCCGGCCCGCAGGGTTGGCGTACAGTTTTTATGGCAGGGGAAAATGGGGAGGTTCCTGCCCTAAAAAGATAAATAAACGCGGGCAAGGCTTTAGTGGGCGCCCGTGCCGGGGGCTGGCACGAGACAGAGAAGGATACGGCGGCACCTCGAGATACGAGTGTGATGCGTTCCGTCACCTCGATTCGAGGTCAACTGGTGGGTCGTGTGCGGCCGGCCGATCCGCGCGACGACTCCTATCTCAACTGTGGCTCGTGTTTCAAAGCAAAAATCGCTCGTATCTCAAAAATTGCTATGTGAGGGCACTCGTATCTCGAGGTAGCACTGTACACACCCATAGGTCACCAGAACGCACGGCTAGATGCCGAGGACACTGTGGCCTCCCGAAGGATGGAGGGACACAACCCTCAGCGGCTTTCCCCAAAGAGAAAGGGGCAGAGGGGCATGGGTGGCGGCCAACAAGGGGCAGAGCTGGGCACCTGCCACCATCCGCACCCCGTCTTTGGCTGTGAACTGCTTCCTGGGTCAGGCGTGGAAAGCACAGCCAACCGCCTCCCCCTCTTCCCCTCATGGTTCTTGATCTAAAAACCAAGGCAACGATGCAGAAACACGCATGCACTCTCTTTCCTAAAGAAAGGGGTAGCGTGGGTAACAGGAAAAATGGCAGAAAACTGATTTCTTCATTTTATATATGAGAATTGCAGGCTTCTTTGCAAACCTGAATTCGACTGCTAAGCCACCTGGGAATTTTCCACAGGAGGCATCTCTATCGCCCCTGGGAAGGGCTGACCCCCAAAGGTCACGGGAGACCAAGTTCTGGATGTGGATTCAGGCGGCACCTGGGCTGTTCCATCCATCCACGGGGGGAGATGGCGTTAGAAATGGGGGACCCGGCTTCACCGGACTGGCCCTGTAGCTCCGCCCCCAATAGGACTTACCACGTTCTGTGCAAATTTCTCAAGAGACGTTCGGCGGTCCACTGGGGGTTCCGACTTACGCGTGCAGGGAGGGGGGCAAGGCAAAGGGAAACAGGGAGTGTGTAAAAAATAAAATAAAAAAGAAAAGGAAGCGAGAAAACAGAGCAGAAAGAGACAGGAGGTGAAATGATAAAACACCGAATCCTGACCTAACCCATAGGGACCGGGAAGGGGCCAGAGTCTCCTTTTATTCATGATTTTGTTTTTATTTTCTTATTATTTGTCAAAATATTTTTTATTGATTTCAGAGAAGAAGGGAGAGGGAGAGAGAGAGAAACATCAATGATGAGAGAGAATCGTGGATCAGCTGCCTCCTGCACGCCCCACACTGGGGATGGAGCCTGCCACCCGGGGCCTGTGACCCTTGACCGGGAATTCAACCGTGACCTCCTGGTTCCTAGGTTTGATGCTCCACCACTGAGCCACGCCGGCCGGGCAATGATTTTATTTTCAACGTCAACACTCTTCTTGTGCCAATGAAATGGTGGGGTTTCACGTAAAACTCAACTGCGCTAAGATGAGGAAGATACACCGACACGGGGACGTGTTTATGCTGATGTTGCCAAAGTCGAAGTATTTGAAAATCTAGAGGTGTTTCTGATAACTTTCTCCCGGGGCCAGCTGGCTGTGGAGAACTGTCCATTCTGTAAAGCATGGCTGTCCAGTAGACATTCTCAGCGTATGGCAAGTTCATTCTCTGTAGCTCAGTATCTCAGAAGCTTTGTCTGTGACCACGGAGGACTCCACATAGGGTTAGAATCCTGGGTAATATCCATGAACGTCCATTTAGGCTTAACCACGCCCATGTGGCCAGTGGCTGTTGTACTGGACAATCTGTCCACGGAGGACTTTGACAGACTGGCCTAACGCAGCGGTCGGCAAACTCGTGAGTCCACGGAGCCAAATATCAATAGGACAATGAATGGAATGTCACATTTTGGAGAGCCCCATTTTTTTTTAGAATTAAACTTCTTCTAACGCCACTTCTTCCAAATAGACTCGCCCAGGCCGTGGTATTTTGTGGAAGAGCCACGCTCCGGGAGCCAAAGAGCCGCCTGTGGCTCTCGAGCCGTGGTTTGCCGACCATGGGCCTAAGGGATGATCTTGAAGTATGAAAATTGACAGTGTCGTCTCAGAAGTTAAAGAAGCTATGGACTTTTTTTTAATACTAAGAAACCACGCGTGAAGATGTTGATGTCCAGATAGTTCACATCACGGGGCGTGGATGAGAGACGGGGTACTCTTGACAGGAGGACTTTAAATATGAACATTCAGTGAATAATGAGGTCCATTGCAGCTCTTCCAGAATGTGGGTGGGTTCTATCTTAGGGGCATAAAATTCATTGTGGGGATACCATGCGGTTCAAGGCTAAAAACCAAGTGAAAAATATCCAGAAGCCCACATCCCCACATTTTTGCAGCTACCCCTGGGTGGGGGGAGGAGGAGAGGAATATTTTTATTTATGGGATATGTGGCTAAAAAATAAATATTTTAGTTCACTGTGAACAAAGAAAATTTGCTTGATGAGATTGTGTGTTTTTTTCCCCCTTTATTGCAATTTTTAAAAATATATTTTTAATTGATTTCAGAGAGAAAGGGAGAGGGAGAGAGAGAAACATCAGTGATGAGAGAGAGTGATAGGCCGCCTCCTGCACGCCCCCTACTGGGGACCGGCAACCCCGGGGCATGTGCCCTGACCGGGATATTGAACCATGACCTCCTGGTTCATAGGTCAATGCTCAACCACTGAGCCACAATGCCCGGGCTATTGCAATTTTTTTTTTTAATTTCCTTGAACTGGGCATAGAGAAGACTAACTGACATGAAATATGAAAAACAGCTTAACAAAAATAGCAACCAATTTTGTAACGTAAGAATGTCAACAACAAGCAAACGAAAAAGAAAATAAGCAACCAACAAACAGAAGCAGAGGGAACTTAAACGGCCCTTGAAAAAGGCAAAGGTTTGGGGAGGGTGGGGGGTGTCTCGGCGCATGCTCACTTACCCTTCGTCCACTTCCCCGGGACCCCAGGAAGGTCGCCACTCCACCGAGTTTTACCACCGAGAACGCGATAGTGAGAGGGCACAAGGAACCGGTACCTTTTTCTTCGCCTGGAGAAGCTCCTGGTAGGCACTGGATCGTATAAAACGTGGGTAGGAATCGCTTTTCATCAGCTTGTAAATGTGCTCCTGCAAAGACAGAACGGCGGTTAGGGCTCGGCCAGCGTCATCATTTCTCAAAGCGGGAGGAAACCAAATGCCGGGATCGGAAGGCAGCTAGGGGGTCCGAAAACCAATCTGGAAGCAGCTAGAAATCAGGAATGGCTCTGCTGCTGAGAAGACCTGCTGTTGACCGAACAAGCAGATCCTCAAATGCATCGTGTGGTTCATAACTCCGATTTAAAACCGGTGGAGGAGCTATGTGCGATGTAAACCACACCCAGCCCTTTAAAAAAAAAAAATGGAGCTGAAACCGGTGTGGCTCAGTGGATAGAGCGTCGGCCTGTGGAATGAAAGGCCCCAGGTTCGATTCCGGTCAAGGGCATGCGCCTTGGTTGCGGGCACATGCCCAGTAGGGGGTGTGCAGGAGGCGGCTGATCGATGTTTCTCTCTCATTGATTATTCTAACTCTCTCTCTCTCTCTCTCCCTCTTCCTCTCTGTGAAAAATCAATAAAATATTTAAAAAGTATATTAGTTCAGTTAACAGAATGCTATAAAGTGATTCTATGAAATCAAGTTGTGCGTTTCCATGGATTCATTGGGAATTGAAATCAATCTGCTCGCACATCCAACTGCCTAGCATGCCACTTTGTCCTCAGTGCCGAAACGGGGTTAAGTGTGGCAGAGCGTAAGCTAATTTAGTTTAGTTCTCCCTATTAGTAATAATAAAGCCTTTAGCAATATCAGGGTCTTCTAATCTCCATATCGAAAGACACCTGGAGGGGTTAAATGTGTTATTGAGGTGGGGCCGCTTTGCCGTTTTTAATCTCCAGAGAATTGATTTACTTTTATATCTTTTTTATCATCTTTATCGTTGATTTTATATATGTCCCCCTTTTTCCCCCCATTGACCCTTTCTAGCCTGGTCCCGTGCCCCCCCTGCCCAGGCCTTCACCCCCTATTGTCTGTGTCCATGGCTTATGCCCATCTGCACACAAGGTCTCTGGTTGATCTCTCCGAACCACCTCCTCCTCTGCCTACCCCGCTCCCCACTTTGGCTAAATGCCTGCTCTCATATTGGGGTGACAGAGTAGAAAAACGAAGTACAGTGGTACCTCGAGATACGAGTTTAATTCGTTCCGTAACCTTGAGGCGTGGGAAACTAGGAGACGCTCGAGTCGCTGTAAATGGGTGGGTCGTGTGCAGCCAGCCACTCGCTCGATGGCTCGTATCTCAAAAATCTCCTATGTTAGGGCACTCGTATCTCGAGGTACCACTGTACAAAGGTGTCAAATATTTCCAGTGCTCACGTAGAACCGTATACATTTACAGAACACGCTCAGGCTTTGCAAAAAAGGCCCCTTGCCGAAACCGGTTTGGCTCAGTGGACAGAGCATCAGCCTGAGGACTGAGAGGTCCCGGGTTGAATTCCGGTCAAGGGCATGTACCTTGGTGGCGGGCACATCCCCAGTGGGGGGCATGCAGGAGGCAGCTGATTGATGTTTCTCTCATGGATCTTTCTGACTCTCTATCCCTCTTCCTTCCTCTCTGTAAAAATCAATAAAATATATTAAAAACAACAACAACAAAAAAAAAAAAACAGGCTCCTCTCCCATGCCTCTGCCCTCTCCTAGCTCGGTCGGAGTCACGTTACACACAACGACCCATCCTGGAGGATTGGACCCGCCGCCAATTACAAGACAAACAAAATGCAAGCATCTCAACCCCTCAACTCTTTGGGAGCATGGGTGTGTGTGCCTCAACTCGAGACCCCTTTCCCCGCCCCCCACACCCCCACCCTCCCACCCGCTGTGCACCCACCTGAGCGTCTTCGAACGTGTACCGCCCCGGCTCCTTCACGTTCTGCGTGGTCTTGTCGTAGCTCTTGGAGTCCAGGTTGATGGCACTGGGGGCGCCGGGAGCCAGGAACTCCTGCCAGATTTCCTGCACCCGGGAGGGCACTTCCCGGATCGGCCGCTTCTTCAGGTCCTCCACCGCCAGCCAGAACCTGCGAGGGGCGTGAGGCCGGGCATTCACTCCGGCGGACGGGGGCCGGGGGGGCAGAGAGAGCGTGTCGGGGAGCAGCGAGCGTGGGAAGGAATCGCCATCGCGCTCCGTGAGCCGCGATGACATGGTTCTGATCACTGGAAGGCCCCCTCTCACCGGACTGGGAGCTCACCTGGACATGCGGCCCAGCCTCCCCAACCCGGGCGCTGCCTCTGACCGTGAAAACGTTAACCGTTTTTGCAGCAGAAACGACCCATTTGCTCTTTTATCTACACGGAGTGGCCAGATGGTGATGATCTCTGAAGGCATCATCGTCTGGCCACTCAGTGTCTATTCTATAGAATAAAAGGCTCGTATGCAAATTGTCCCCTTGGCCAACCGCCCATGTCTCCTCCCCCTGGCCAGGCTGGCTGGACCCCCACCCATGCACGAATTCATGCACTGGGCCTCTAATACACACACACACACACACACACACACACACACACACACACACTGAGTGGCAGATGATGATGATCTCTGAAGGCATCATCATCTGGCCACTCCATGTAGATCCTCTAGAACAGCGGTTCTCAACCTTTATAATGCTGTGACCCCTTAATGCAGTTTCTCATGTTGTGGTGACCCCCAACCAAAAAATTATTTTCGTTGCTACTTCATCACTGTAATTTTGCTACTGTTATGAATCGTAATGTAAATATCTGTGTTTTCCGATGGCTTTAGGTGACCCCTGTGTTTTGGTCATTCAACCCCCACTGGGGTCGCAACCCACAGGTTGAGAACTGCTGCTCTAGAATAAAAGGCTAATAGGCAAATTGTCCCCTTGGCCAGGAGTTCGACCAGCAGGCAGGCCGGCCAACCGTCCATGTCCCCTCCCCCTGGCCAGGCTGGCTGAACCCCCACCCATGCACAAATTCATGCACTGGGCCTCTAATACACACACAGAAACACACACACACACACTGAGTGGCAAATGATGATGATCTATGAAGGCATCATCATCTGGCCACTCCATGTAGATCCTCTAGAATAAAAGGCTAATATGCAAAATGTCCCCTCGGCCAGGAGTTTGACCAGCAGGCAGGCCGGCCAACCACCCATGTTCCCTCCCCGTAGCCAGGCTGGTTGGACCCCACCCATGCATGAATTCATGCACCGGGCCTCTAAGATATATATATTTATATACACTGAGTGGCCTGATTATTATGCGTTCAGAGATCATCATCATCTAGCCACTCCGTGTCCTTTGCCACGTAATCTTTGTCCTTCTCCCCAAGAGAAGCAGCTGCTGGCTGATGATGGGTGCAGCGGTGTTTGTGGGTGCCCTCTGTTCTCCCCTGCTGCCGGCAGGACTGGAATCAACGCTCACATAGGATTCACCCCTGTCTCTGCCTTATTTTACCTTTTTTTTTTTCCTCTTTCTCCATCGAGTGTCAGGAATTCAATGGGCTCATGGCATTACCGTGATGTGGGTGGGAGAGTCATTGATTGGTTACATCCTACACAACCAGGCACGGTACAGGTCGAATCTCTGGCTTAGAGTATACGGTCGGGAAACAAACAAACAAACAAACACGTCTTACCTTAAGTTTTCTGAGCTGAATTCTGATTCGAGAAACTTGAGAAACTGTTCTCTGCCCACGGGGTCTTTCAAGGCCTCATCCATGCCAAACCCCCACCGTTTGACCCTCTGCTGGCTCGGCTCTTTGCTGGGGGAGACAAAACCAGACACGTTCGGTGCGGTGCAAGCCCCATTTCCTGCCATTACATTTCCAACATCAGAACCACACGTGTCCTGACATTCCCATCTTTAACTGAACTTTCAGGGGGTGGGGGGCACGGGAAATACAGTGGTACCTTGAGATACAAGTGCCCTAACATACGAGATTTTTGAGATACGAGCCGTCGTGGAGCGACCGATTTTTGCTTTGAAATACGAGCAACAGTTGAGATAGGAGTCATCCCGCGGATCGGCCGGCTGCACACGACCCACCAGTTTACCACCACTCGAGCGTCTCATAGTTTCCCACGCCTCAAGGTGACGGAACGAATTAAACTCGTATCTCGAGGTACCACTGTAAATCTGATTGATGACTCTGAATGAAATGGCAGTGAGGCATCAATAATGAAGACTGAGGTCCATTGAGGATCGGATGGATCTTTTATTTTTAAATGTTTTCACCATATGGACTCTCTTAGTTTCTTTCAACAACTTTATGAGCTAGATACTATTTTAATTCTCATCGTGTAGACACAGCGGTTCTCAACCTGTGGGTCTCGAACCCTTTAGGGGGGCGAATGACCCTTTCACAGGGGTCACCTAAGACCATCAGAAAACACCTATTTCCCATGGTCTTAGGAACCAACAGACCGCTCCTTGGTGTAGCCAAGTGTAGCCATGTAGTTTACTGTTGTTATATTAAGACTGTTACCCATGCTACACCACGTTTCAAGACAACATGTCATTTATTTGAAATTAAAAATAAATATTTCACAATATACAATTACATATTGTTTTTCTGATTAACCCGTATGCTTTAACGATGTTCCACTTGTAACAATGAAAATCCATCCTGCCTATCAGATATTTACATGACAGTTCATCACAGCAGCAAAATGACAGTGATCAAGTAGCCACGGAAATCATTCTATGGTTGGAGGTCACCACCCCATGAGGAGCTGTCTTAAAGGGTCCCGGCCTTAGGAAGGTTGAGAACCGCTGTCATAAGAGCTGTCTACCAGGGGCTCATATAGACACGGGGTAAAACTGTGGTGACCGCTACCCAGCTACGGGATCCTTCCCCTCGCACCCAAACCCGGAAGTGAGTGAAGTATTTCGAGGGGAGAGAAGAGCGACACTTACCTCACTTCCAGCTCCCAGAAAGTCGTGTCGTCGGACAGCCACGGGTTGGACGGGTCGGGCGGCACGAAAAACGGGTCGTAGTCTAGGTACTGCTCCGTGTAACTCAGCAGACTGGGGAGAAGAGACACATCCGGCCCCCTCAGGCGTCTGGCGGGGGCTGTAAGCAGCCTAAAGTAAGGGGCCCCGAGAAAACGGACGGCCCAGGGAATGCTGCCTGGTCCCCAGCAGGAACTCCCACGGCTGTTTCCACATTTTCTACCAGCTCCCTCGCCTTCGCCGGCTCTGCTATTGGGAAGACCGGTGTGTGGTCCAGGGTTCCACCCCTCCCCAGGGCCTCTGCCATGCGAGTTGAGAACCCTCCGTTACAATAAGCCGAGCACAAGAGGTCAGGGTGGGGAGGGAGGGCCGGGCTTCGGGGTCACCTCCGATCCTGGGTCGACGAGTCGGCCCGCAGCTGAACTGATTCTAGCCAACGTGGAAAAGAGGTTAAAAAGTCATTTTTTTCCCCCTGTAAAGTATTTACAGCGGTACCTCGCGATACGAGTGCCCTGACATACGAGATTTTTGAGATACGAGCCGTCGAGTGAGCGATGTTTGCATTGAAATACGAGCAACAGTTGAGATGGGAATCATCGCGCGGATCGGCCGGCTGCACACGACCCACCCGTTTACCGTGACTCGAGCGTCTCATAGTTTCCCACACCTCAAGGTGACGGAACGAATAAAACTCGTGTCTCGAGGTACCGATGTATAGGAATTAGGTAAAAGGGGAGTGACTCGCTGAGCATAAAAAATATTTTTTTTAAATCTGTGTTTAAAAATAAAAATAGGAAGAGGAGAGGAAAAGCGTTGAAGAGGTAGGATCTGACCGTGCCTCAAAGGGCAGCACACGGATGCTGTTCAGAACAGATTTAAGTAAAGAAATGGGACGGAAAAATAGAAGATCGGAGTTTAACTCCCGTTTTGAAGTTCCGCAGGAACTCGGTGTGAATTTAAAGGGAGGGCCGACTTCAGAAGCAGGAAGGGCCGTTTTTCCCCGCAGGAGGGAGGAGATTCGGGGCCTTGGAGTTATCTTCTGTATCTGATTCTGGCTGCACAAGGATTGAAACCTCTGGAGATGTCAGACAATCGGGGTCATCCTGTAATTCATTTAAACTGCAACAGGACAGCCTGGCTGGCGTGGCTCAGCGGTTGAGCGTCGACCTAGGAACCAGGAGGTCACGGTTCGATTCCCGGTCAGGCCACGTGCCCGGGTTGCGGGCTCCATTCAATGATTCTCTCTCACGTCATTGATGTTTCTCTCTCCCTCTCCTTTCCTCTCTAAAATCCATAAAAAATATTTTAAAAATAAATGAGGCTGAGACCGGTTTGGCTCAGTGGATAGAGCATCGGACTGCGGACTGAAAGGTCCCAGGTTCGATTCCGGTCAAGGCCATGGACCTTGCTTGCGGGCACATCTCCACAGTGGGGCGTGCTGGAGGCAGCTGATCGATGTCTCTCTCTCATCGATGTTTCTGACTTTCTCTCTCTCCCTCTCTGTAAAAAGTCAATAAAATATATTTAAAAAAATAATAATAAATGAGGAAAAAACAAAATAACGTTTATTACAGGGTTCTAATCACTTATCTCAGCTCCCTGTCCAACTGTTCTTGCGCCATTTGTATGAGATTTCACCGTCACCTAAAAAGTGTAAGTGCGTACGGACATCTCCACATACTTACCTGTCAGCAACTTTCGACATTTTTAACCGATGTCGGTCTAACTGTATTTGCCAATAGTTTATCTGCAAGCAGAGGTGAAGAAATAGTTATATAAAGCAGTGAGATTCTCACCATTTTCAGCTCTAATTTCCGATCAACTGGGAAATTCCAAACAAGTGCATGTTCTACATCAGTAAAACTCCAAAGTCTGGCCCAAACCGGTTTGGCTCAGTGGATAGAGCATTGGTCTGAACACCGAAAGGTTTGATTCCGGTCAAGGGCATGTATCTTGGTTGCGGGCACATCCCCAGTAAGGGGTGTGCAGGAGGCAGCTGATCGATGTCTCTCTCTCTCTTCGATGTTTCTAACTTTCTATCCCTCTCCCTTCCTCTCTGTAAAAAATCAATAAATATATATATTTAAAAATAAAATCCAAAGTCTGTTAAAAAAAAAATCAAACAAGAGAGGTCTGAAAGAGCTAAAAAATTAAAAATTAAAAAAATTAAAAATTTAAAAAATTAAAATCTGCGTCCATGTAAATAGAACCAGTAGCTTTGGAACAGCGATGCATTTAAATACTTGGTTTTAAATGCCTCGTTTTCCAGGTTGACCCACCTGCTCTTGTAACTCATCTTCTGTGGGCGGTTTCGTCTCTGGCGTGGGCGTGTGGGTGGGACTGTGGCTTCGAATGTCGTTCTGTAAACCGTAGACGGACTGTATGAAATAAAAAATAACACAAACAGGTCAGGACAGAACAGCGCGGGCCGTCACAGAGCTGCGAGGACGCAATTCCGTGTGATGTATCCGGCAAGATAGTCTTGAGGCCTATCTGTTTCAGCTTCTGATCGGAATGCAAAAGGCATCGCTATCCTACATGTCTCAGGCGTGTAAAACAGAAGCGCATCTCTGAGAAAAAAAAAAGTGTGGTTAGGTTAGGAACTTCAGCAGAATAACTGATTACATGGAGAAGATCTGGTAAGTGTGATGACAAGATTTGGGGGGAGAGCTGAGAGCACACACATATATATATTTTTTTAAATTATATTTTATTGATTTTTTACAGAGAGGAAGAGAGAGGGATAGAGAGTTAGAAACATCGATGACAAAGAGACATCGATCAGCTGCCTCTTGCACCCAAGGTACATACCTTTGACCGGAATCGAACCTGGGACCTTTCAGTCCACAGACCGACGCTCTATCCACTGAGTCAAACCGGTTTCGGCTATTTTTTTTCTTTTTGAGGAGGGTGAAAGGACAAAGATGCATGAAAACTCTATGAACCCCTCCCACGAAGTAGAAGTGACCAGGTAGGAGTGAAAAGAAACTCTTTTTTAAAATTATATATATTTTCTTGATTTTTTTACAGAGAGGAAGGGAGAGAGAGAGTTAGAAACATCCATGAGAGAGAGACATCGATCAGCCGCCTCCTGCATGCCCCCGACTGGGGATGTGCCCGCAACCAAGGTCCATACCCTTGACAGGAATGGAACCTGGGACCCTTCAGTCCGCAGACCGACGCTCTATCCACTGAGCCACACTGGTTTTGGCATTATTGATTTCTTACAGAGAGGAAGGGAGAGAGATGGAGAGCTAGAAACATCGATGAGAGAGAGAGAGACATCGACAAGGAAGGGCAGGGGAGACACGCGAAGGCACAGGTGTTCTCGGCGGAGATCCAGAGAGCTCATTCCGAAGAGGAGCACACCGCACGGAAGGGTGAGGGGGGTCGGGGAAGAGGAGGGGAAGGTCTTACCTTCCGGGTTTTGTGTGGGTTCCGCATTCGGGACGACTTCTTGATGTCCACTTCCGTGGTGTTCACGCACCCGGGCTGCAGGGGGGAGCAGAGAGAGAAGAAGGAACTTGTGACCATCACGTCTTCGATCCTGTGTGAAGGACGTGCCCTCCCCAACCCGAGGAAAAACCTCCATGGCCAGCCGTGATGGCCGTTCTTTCTAAGAGGCCACCGCAGTCTGGCAGCTGTGGGCGGTGACAAGATCAGTTCCATTAAAAAAAAAAACACACATATTTTTATTGATGTCAGAGAGGAAGGGAGAGGGGGAGAGAGAGAAACATCCATGGTGAGAGAGAACCATGGATCGGCTGCCTCCTGCACGCCCCACACTAGGATGGAACCCACCACCCGGGCTTGAGCCCTGATCGGGAATCGAACCCTGACTTTCTTGTTCATAGGCCGATGCTCAATCACTGAGCCGGGCTGGCTGGCTTGATTTGCTTCCTACCTAAATTATCTATGAAATGTATAATAGACACAGAGTGGCCAGATGAGGATGATCTCTGAACGCATCATCATCTGGCCACTCGGTGTCTATCCGATAGAATAAAAAGCTAATATGCAAATTGTCCCTTCGACCAGGAGTTCTACCAGCAGGCAGGCTGGCCAACTGCCCTTCTCCTGGCCAGGCTGGCTGGACCCCACCCATGCACAAATTCATGCACCAGGCCTGGGTTGTGGGCTCCATCCCCAGTAGGGAGGGTGTGCAGGAGGCAGCCGATCAACGATTCTCCCTCGTCATGGATATTTCTATCTCTCTCTCCCTCTTCTTCCTCTCTGAAATCAATAAATGTGTATATATATTTTAAAAACAACAACAAAACAAGCTGATTGGAGTCTGTGTGCCCATGAAACCTGATACCCAAAGCAGGTTATTCATAAGCTTCCCCAAATGAGGGGAGGAGCAAAATGTTGACTTACACTTTCATTTTAAACCCAGAAAAGTATTAACAGTGAGCCTCGCAAAGCTGCCTTGTGGCGGTCTCCTTCCTTCGAGCGTTTGAAAGGATCAAGCAACTCCAATGCCGAGAGGAAGTAAGCAAGTGATATCACGGTGGAAAAAATGCAGTTTTATAAATTACACTAGAGGCCCGGTGCACGGATTTGTGCACTGGTGGGGTCCCTTACGCCGGTGCACGCTCAGGGCCGGGGAGGGACTGTGGGAGGGCTCTAGGTTATGTACGGCCTGTCTCACCCAGTCTCGATGGCCTGGATCCCAGCAGCAAGCTAACCTACCGGTCGGAGCATCTGCCCCCTGGTGATCAGTGTGTGTCACGGCTCCCGGTCAACCGGTCGAACAACAATCGCTTAGGCTTTTGTGTACAGTGGCACCTCGAGATACGAGTGCCCTAACCTACAAGATCTTTGAGATACGAGCCGTTGAGTGAGCCATTTTTGCTTTGAAATACGAGCAACAGTTGAGATAGGAGTCATCGCACGGATCGGCTGTCTGCACACGACCCACCCACCCGTTTACCTCAACTCAAGCGTCTCATAGTTTCCCACGCTGCAAGGTGACGGAACGCATTAAACTCGTATCTCGAGGTACCACTGTATATAGATTCTGCATCCCTGCACCCTGGCCATCTTACACAAAAGTGGCCGTCTTTCCTTCACCAATTTGCCCAGACTTTGGGGGGAAATTACGGGGTTACCACGGTCTTCTCTCACTTTCACGGGGCACCCCTCGCTTTTGGAAGGTGGAAGTGATGAGTAGAGGGCGTGGGGGGTGGGAGGGGGGACGGTGGCTTACCACAGGGCGGTGCACGTCCCAGAAGGCCCTCTCCTGGCTGTCGAGGATCTTCCTTTCGATCTTGTCCCGCTTCTTGTCCACTCTGCCGGCACGGGGAACAAAGAGCGGTCAGCAGTGCCCACCCCGGCGCCTCTCCGGACAGAGGGCCCCCGCGGCGCGAAGCTCCCCAGAGACTCACAAGGACTCACTTTGCCTGCGCCTCCGCCTGCATGAAAATGAACTCCCACTTCCGCGCGAAGGCTCTCTGCAGCCGGGCCAGGCTCTCCTGCAAGGGACGGCACAGGTGAAGACCTTCTGCCTCCATCTTCCCTCTCCCCTGTGAGGGTCCCCATTATTTGTATTCATCAGGAAAAGAAATACAGCCAAAACCGTGTGGCTCAGTGGATAGAGCATCAGCCTGCGGACTGAAAGGTCCCGGGTTCGATTCCGGTCAAGGGCATGGACCTTGGTGGCGGGCACATCCCCAGTGGGGGGCCTGCAGGAGGCAGCTGATGGATGTTTCTCTCTCTCATCGATGTTTTGACTCTCTATCCTTCTCCCTTCCTCTCTGCAAAAAATCAATAAAATATGTTAATAAAAAAAAAAAAAGGAAAAAAGAAAGAAAGAAATGAAATACAGCCCGGCCAGTGTGGCTCAGCGGTTGAGCATTGACTGACCCATGAACCAGGAGGTCACGGTTCGAATCCCATTCAGGGCACATGCCCAGGTGGTGGGTTTGATCCCTGGGATGGGGTGTGCAGAGGGCAGCCGATCCAAGATTCTTTCTCATCACGGATGTTTCCATCTCTCTCTCCCTCCCCCTTCCTCTCCTCTTTAAAAATCAATAAAAACGTGTTTTTTAAAAATGCCCTAACCGGTTTGACTCAGCGGATAGAGCATCAGCCTGCAGACTGAAAGGTCCCAGGTTCGATTCCAGTCAAGGGCAGGTACCTTGGTTGCGGGCACCTCCCCCAAGTTGGAGGTGTGCAAAGACACAGCTGATAGGTGTTTCTCTCTCCACAAGTTTCTAACTCTCTTTCCCTCTCCCTTACTCTCTGTAAAAAGTCAATAAAATATATTTAAAAAATAAAAAGAAGAAGAAAGAGAAAAGAAATACAGCCTGGCTGGCCTGACTCAGGGGTTGAGAACTGATTGATCCAGGAACCAGAAGGTCACGGTTCGATTCCCGGTCAAGGGCACATACCCGGGTTGTGGGCTCAATGCCCAGGAGGGGGCATGCAGGGGGCAGCCGATCTGTGATTCTTTCTCATCATGGATGTTTCCATCTCTCTCTTCCTCCCCCTTCCTCTCCTCTTTAAAAATCAATAAAAACATATTTTTTTAAAAAATGCCCTAACCATTGGCTCAGCGGATAGAGCATCAGCCTGCAGAATGAAAGGTCCCAGGTTCGATTCCAGTCAAGGGCAGGTACCTTGGTTGCGGGCACCTCCCCCAAGTTGGAGGGTGTGCAAAGACACAGCTGATAGATGTTTCTCTCTCCTCAAGTTTCTAACTCTCTTTCCCTCTCCCTTACTCTCTGTAAAAAGTCAATAAAATATATTTTTAAAAAATAAATAAAAATAAAGAAAACAAATATAGAATGTCTAAAGTAGAAAGAGTACTCCAGTCCAAATGGTAAGTCATGTTCACTGAATACAGCCCAGCCTATTATTATCGGCCAGAAAGAAACACAGAGAGACCTATCGCAAATATTAATTTTTAATTTTTAAGAGTAATTGACTTTAGTGGAGAACACAGCTTAAAGGTCTGAAGGGCTAAAATCCCCTCACATAAAAAAAAAAAAGTGCTCCATTGGCATCTATCCAAATTCATGAGACTTCAGTATCAGAAAGTAGAATCTGTGCCCACTTTGCAGATTGTACTACTGATTCCATCGGCCATCCAGTTCTCGACAACAGTGAAAAAATGGTTGGCAGCCGACTACCCTTTCCAGACAAGTGTTTCAAACCCAGGAAGTCACAGCATAGCAGTTACCTCAACAGATGGCATCAGGTTAACTGAATCTGCTGATGGTGACCCAAGGCAAGTTTTGCATAATCTATTTTCCCGATAGAAATGCTCTTTAATTCTCTAAATGTGGACGTCTTCACTACAATAAACAAATCTGAAGTGTTTACACGTAGGTCCATATATACATACACACATATATATACACAGTGATACCTCAAGATATGAGTTTAATTCGTTCCGAAACCTTGTGGCGTGGGAAACTATGAGATGCTCGAGTCGCGGTAAACTGGTGGGTCGTGTGCAGCCGGCCAATCCCTGCGATGACTCCTATCTCAAATGTTGTTCATATTTCAAAGCAAAATTTGCTCGCTCGAGGATGGCTCGTATCTCAAAAATCTGGTATGTTAGGGCACTCGTATCTCGAGATACCACTGTATGTATGTATGTGTATATATATATATATATATATATATATATATATATATATATATATATATATGGATTTCAGAGAGGGGGATGAGAAGGAGAGAGAAACATCAATGATGAGAGAGAGAATCCTGGATCGGCTGCTCCCGCACGCCCCCTACTGAGGATGGAGCCCGAAACCAGGGCCTGTGCCCTGACCTGGAATCGAACCGTGACCTCCTGGTTCCTAGGTTGACACTCTACCCCTGTGCCACGCCGGCCGGGCTGAAGCCAATGTCTGCAGGTAAAGATATGCTCCCCCTTCTGCTCTGAGTCGGTGCACCCAGAATGTCACGGTCTCCGATGAGAACGCGGAGGAAGCAAGAGAGCCAGAGAATTTATAATAAAAGCCTTACGCTGCCTGGTCCCTTCCAAGTCCGACCCTCACCACCCACGAGTGGAGACAGTTACCGGAGGCCCGAAATGGCCTTGTCCCTGTTAATCTTATGACTTCTGTGGGCAGGACTCACCGCTTCGTAGTCGGCAAGCTCCAGGCGGGCCTTGTTCTGCATGGTCCTCTTGCAGAGGTAAACCGCTGGAAGCAAACAAAGCAAACACTCGTCAGCTCCTGCCTGTCTGTTCCCTCCGAGCGGCCCCGGCCATTAAAACACAGCCCTCCGCATCCAGACGTACCGGTCTTCGTCACCGTTTTCAAGTGGAGTGTGCCCTGTCCTTCTCTTTTTTATTTTTAAATGTCCTAAAAAAATATATCTTTTCTATTGCTTTGAGAGAGGAAGTGAGAGAGAGAGAGACACACACACTCCCATGACGAGAGAGAAGCATGGATCGGCGGCCTCTCGCACGCCCCCCGATTGGGGAATCAGGCCTGCAACCCGGGCACGTGCCCTTGACAGGGAATCGAACCTCCTGGTTCATAGGTTGACGCTCAAGCACGGAGCCACACCGGCCAGGCTCCCTGGTGGCCGGGGACAGTCCATCTGGGCGGCAGATTTACGGGGGACGGATGACAGATGGAGCACGGAAGGGGACATCAGCCTGGCCAATGATTGGAGTGGCAGGAAGTTGGTTGGGGGGAGGGGTCGAGGGAGGTTGGCTGTGGGAGTGCGTCTGCCCCCTGGTGGTCGGTGCACATTATAGCGACCGGTCAACCCGTTATTTGGTCGTTCAGTCATTCAGTTGCTTAGGCTTTTATATATATAGATAGATGCACATATAGATGAGTGGTTTTCAAATGACTGCTTTTCACAATCACTGGTGTCCCGAACGGGTCAGAGTCAAACTCCGACAACACAAAATGACACGATGCCTTAATGCTCCGATTGCTGCCATCTGTGCTCACTCTTTTTTATTTACTTATTTATTTTATTGATTTTTTTTACAGAGAGGAAGGGAGAGGGATAGAGTCAGAAACATCAATGAGAGACAGACATCGATCAGCCGCCTCCTGCACGCCCCTCACTGGGGATGTGCCCGCCACCAAGATACATGCCCTTGACCGGAATCGAACCTGGGACCTTTCAGTCCGCAGGCCGATGCTCTATGCACTGAGCCAAACCAGTTTCGGCTGTGCCCACTCCAGAGACCACTGCGATCTCAGCAATATATGCCACGTGTTTTCGCAGTCGGTAGGAGAGACGGTGGTGGATGTGCAATGTCCCCGAGGCTGTCTCTTCAGGAGAAGATTGAACCTGCTTCCACGGTGGATTAAATCATTTCCGCTTTCCTGGAGAATTGCCTTTAATCGCATTTCCAGCCCAGCTACGCGTCCCATCAGTCAGTTCTCCTTCTGACCTCCCCGGGCATCAGCTGCCACCTGCTTTATCGATTCTGGTCATTTAAATCTTTGTTCTTTTCCACATGAGACCCCGATGGGAAAACATACTCCTAAACTCACGAGGGAAACTCATGAATAAGAGCAAGAGGAGGGAAAACACTTTTGGATGCATCTTCACTAGGAAGTTATACATCTTTTGCCACAGCTGTCTGTCCTGTGACATTTAAATGTGTATGTACACGAAGTGGCCACATTATTATGATCTCTGAATGCTTAATAACCTGGCCATTCAGTGTGTGTGTGTGTGTGTGTGTGTGTATAATATATATAAATATATATCAATGAGGCCCGGTGCATGAATTCGTGCATGGGTGGGGTCTGGCCAGCCTAGCCAAGGGGAGAGGACATGGGTGGTTGGCTATTTCTTTTTTTTAAAAATATATTTTTTTGATTTGTTACAGAGAGGAAGGGAGAGGGATAGAGAGTTAGAAACATCGATGAGAGAGACAGATATCGATCAGCCGCCTCCTGCATGCCCCACGTGGACATGTGCCCGCAAGCAAGGTACATGCCCTTGACTGGAATCGAACCTGGGACCTTTCAGTCCGCAAGCCGACCCTCTATCCACTGAGCCAAACCGGTCTCGGCTAAAACTTTTTATTTGCAATTTTGTTCTCCGCACATGCCTTTCACTCCCATACGGAAGCCCTGCCTACAGCAAAGCGAGTGATCAATATTTTCTGTTCACAGTGACCCCCTACGTTCACGGACTTCAGGGGAGAAAGAGAAAGAAAATTATTATTTTTTTCCCCCATCATTTATTTACTCATTCAACAGATATTTTACTGAATGTCTGCTCTGGTCCAGGCTGTGGTTTCAGGGAGGCAAGTTCAGCTCTAAACAAACCAGACGAGAGCTCTGTCCTCCGGGAGGTGACTTTCTGGAGAAAGTCAAAACCAGGGTTGACTGGAGAAGGCAGTGAACCCTGCTTCCCTTTTCCCCTGTACTGGAGTGTGTGTGTGGGGGGGGGTGGG